>CAJUYG010000319.1:0-14910 GCA_910591675.1 Galerucella calmariensis
GAATGGAAGAAGAAATCTCCATTCGCATACTTGCGGAATGCATAGCTCTACAGAATCACAAAGCACAACAACTGGATAGATGAGGATAGCTTGCCTAAAGTGAAGACTAGGAGTAGGACCATTAGCCTCTGATGCCTTCCTTCTTGCTCGGATAATGAGTAAAATAGGCACAATAGATCCCAATCCCAATAGGTGTTCCATCATCCAACTCTTAACGCAACAGATACAACCGCAGCAGTTTTCAAATAATTTATTATTTAATTCTCTGAACCGATATCGGCACCTCTTTGTTCGTATTATTTTCATTTTTGTCACGTGCTGTTTTGGATATTTTTACTTTTTGTAACTAATTAAATCGGAATTCCACACTCTGAATAAGGATCTATAATAAAAATCAATCATATTCTTCTGAACTATTCCGAGCTCCTAATTTTTATCTACAAACACCACACGCATAACCTTAGCAAAAACTTCACTAAGATACATGTAACTGTAAACTGAGCTTCGAAAGTTAGGTTGATACTGTTGATCTTATTGCTCTATTCTAGCTGAAAAAACGACAACCGTTATCTCATAGAGCTTCCGCTGGTGAACTATTACAGAAGATTATTTTATTTTTGGAATAGAGTACACGCATATTTCATATTTTGCTTGGATATTAATTTATAATAGTAAATATGATATCAAAAATTACTAATAATAGAAAATATACCAGTTTCCATTGGAAATTACTCCCAAATTTTAAAATAAAATTCAAATTTCAATGCACTTTTCGAACACAACCCGAGGATTTTCGAACGCTACCGATGATACGTGTGATTTCATATCTCTTGTGTTTACTTATGTCAATATGGCCGGTATTGCATTCGGTTATGTGTAGTTGTGTGTTTATATTGTATTTTAATCAACTATTAATTGCTTCATCGACGTAAAAATATCATTTATATGTTTGTTTGAGACCATTACGTGTTTGTGTGTGCTTTTTTTTATTTATAAAAGTCAACGTAAAGTGGAAAGTGGACATAAATATTCGATATTTCCGAGGATATTTTAAAACTTTTGGAAAAATATATTTTATTTACTAGTTCAGTGTTCAATGACGATTCTTTCATATTTTGTGAGTGAAGATATGGCTAGCGAAGGTTTGGTAGAAGCACAAACTGATAACTTGCCCAAAGACTCATTTATGCTGCTTGAATTTATGAAGTCAAACAGCTGCTTTAATGCAGAGGAAATAAGAGGAGCATTATCGTAAATACGATTTAAACTATGTTTTATTCATATAATATATACCAGCCATATTTCGATGTATGGTCGTAAGAAAATGATGTTTTTATGGTTGATTCCTAGACATATAGGTACATAACCTCAAACTATTTGAGAATAAAAATTACCAGCATAGAAGTAGGTACTTACATTGAAATGGTCTTCATAAACAAAAGTAATGCTCTTCTCTTAAGTGTATTTTTGCTTGCGCCACCAGGTAAAGTAACAAATATTTTGTCTGGAGTTTTAATAGACGTTGATTTACACACTGGTACAATGCAATACTTGGAATACAAAGTTTTTTTTCGGCTTTATCCATTTTTAAAGCTTTCAGAAACAAATTAGGTTACAAGAACTCAGAGCGTGATACACGAATAAGAACGTAAACAAATTACGTCACACCATGGGGCAGCCATCTTTATGACTTAAAGCGGGTTTTGGCGGACTTTCAAATTTTATGATTTTTAAAGTCGTTTCAAAAGTAAAGTTTATATTTTTTTGAAAAAATAGGCATGCAAGGTGTTAGGAGACCTGATAAAGCGTAAATTCCCACCAATAGCAAAATTTATGCTTGTACCCTATTGTTAAAGTTGGTGTACTGAAGCTTGGGAGATAATTAAATTTCTGACCTTTCAGATTTTACTCCTGTAATTCATTTGAGTCCACCTGAAGAGAGATGCCATTCAACAATTGAAATGATTATTGCATCCATTTAAATATGGAAAACGAAGCATTAAAGAAATTTTAATTACAAATTATTGTTACTGAAACTGGATTTGAATAATCGTACATTATATTAAATGAGATAGAGACCACTGGCTGAATAATTTACAAACATTTATACTTTATGGTGAGTAATGTTTTCAGCAGTTCCCTGGCTGACAGCTTGACAGTTTACGTTCAAAATTTTAGACAAGTAGAAATACATTTCAGCGTTTGGAGCTTCTCTTATAATCCACTTGAAGACGTTCGGAAATCTCTTTTTCGGTTTTCACGGATTTTCATATCTTTAACCCTTCGCGTACAAAAACTACATATTTCTGCCATCTTTTGAATCTAAGTGCTATTTTTTCGATATTATTCAAGTTTTTTTTAATAAATTTTAGTACCTAATTATCAAATAATATTCACAGATAATTGAAATTTTCCCAACAGTTATCTGGATTTTGGAGTTTTTTATAATCACTGAGCATAAAAATAAAATAATGTCCAACAAAACATGTTTAAAAAAAAGATATTGGCTTAAATAAAACTATAATTCGAAATACAATCGTGTTCGACAATTTAATCCCTGACATTTGTCTGTTTATGTATAAGATTACCTGGAAATAATATGATCAACAGGAAGTGGATAAATTAATCTTATCTTTTGTGTTAACACCTGTACGTGTGGGGTTTCACTGATAATCACAGTTGGTTAACCCAGTTTGACCTTAAATATTCAATAATAATGTAAATATAAAGGGATCCGATTTCAGTTTATATAATACAATGACAGTTAAAATTATGTAAATCAGTGGAATAGTTTTTATTATTTTCTGTGATTTCTTTTTATAAACACATTCCTGAAAGCTTTAAACTTATCTTCATTGATTTCAAGAAAAGACGAGTCATGCAAAATGTGTATGTTATTATTTGGATGTATATATCCATCATAGTTTTGGAATCACCAAAACTGTCACTCTTTTTAAATATCTTTCCAAGCTCCTCTATAGTCTCAACCAAAAATTGTACAATCATGTGTATTCAATTTCACTTCCTATTTGTTGTTTGACGAGTATATGTCCTAACACTCCTAACTCTTAACGGATTAGTTTCTATTAGGGTTCAGTACCCGAAGGGACTTGGTAATACTAAGACTTCGCTGTCCGTCTGTCTCCAGGTATTTCATGAGCCTTGATAGTTAGACAGTCTAAATTTCCACAGATGATGTATTTTTGTTGCACTTTAACAATAAATACTAGAATAAAATGAATATTTAAGGGGGCTTCCATACAACAAACGTGATTTTACGCATGATAAACAACTTATAGTCCAGTAACTGAAGACCTGAAAATAGGCAAACCTATCAATATATTTGTCCAATATTTTTTTTGGCTTGATTTGTAGGTCTTGACAGGTACTTAAAAGGGAGAAAAAGTTCTCTAAGATTGCCCCTTAGCTAAGGGCCCAGAATGGCCCCTAACGCCCCCCAAAAAACGGTTTCCCGCCATTATCTCCCGAAATATGCAATTTGTAAAATTTTAGTTCGGGTAAAAGGTCGTTAAATTATCTACAAAAATGGTCCCTATAATTTTTTTCCAGAATGCAATAGTTTTCGAGATAATCGCATCCAAACGTCCCCTCGCTTACGCGGCTGCACTACCTCTATAAATGCTACCGTCTATAAAATTAACTTGTAAACCGGCGGACAAATTCTTCCATAACTCGGTCAAAAATTAATATTTTTGATGATTTAAAGTTCATTGTAATGGGAATATCCGTAGGTATCAATATGTGTACCTTAAACCCTGTTCTCGCCCGTCGAGGACATTGCAAAAAGTGGCCAATGTTATTTTTCCGCAATATTTTGGCCTCTTCCATTAAATCATTGACATTTTAGTTATTTTAAATGGTTTATTATCCCTTGTTTTTTCAAATGGGGTCTGGGGAGGTCCTGAATGTTCCTAGAAATTTTTTTTCAGTATCTTTGTGGCGTTTCAATAAAAAGTTTATTTATTTATTTGCATTTTTCAGTCGTTTTCGGAGTTCTCACAAATCTCTCAAATTTTCCCGGTCCCTAGAAAATGAGTGCATTGTATTCCGAATAAAAATATTGATTCAGAGAGTAGACATAGTAAGCTTTCAAATGGTGTGCATTTGAAAGAACTTCGAAAACGACTGAAAAATGCAAATAAATAAATTAACTTTTTATTGAAACGCCACAAAGATACTGAAAAAAATTTCCAGGAACATTCAGGACCTCCCCAGACCCCATTTGAAAAAATAAGGGATAATAAACCATTTAAAATAAATAAATTGTCAATGATGATTTAATGGAAGAGGCCAAAATATTGGGGAAAAATAACATTGGCCACTTTTTGCAATGTCCTCGACGGGCGAGAACGGGGTTTAAGGTACACATATTGATACTTACGGATATTCCCATTACAATGAACTTTAAATCATCGAAAAATATTGATTTTTGACCGAGTTATGGAAGAATTTGTCCGCCGATTTACAAGTTAATTTTATAGACGGTAGCATTTATAGAGCTAGTGCAGCTGCGTAAGCGAGGGGACGTTTGGATGCGATTATCTCGAAAACTATTGCATTTTGGAAAAAAATGATGGGGACCATTTTTGTAGATAATTTAACGACCTTCACTTTTTACCCGAACAAAAATTTTCCAAATTGCATATTTCGGGAGATAATGGCGGGAAACCATTTTTGGGGGGCTTAGTGGCTATTTTGGACCCTTAGCCAAGTCGCAATCTTGGAGAACTTTTTCTCCCTTTGAAGTACCTGTCAAGACTTACAAATCAAGCAAAAAAAAATTATTGGACAAATATATTGATGGGTCCCCAAGATATTTTTATATAATATTTATCATTTAAAGCCCTTTTATGCAAGCGTTTTCTGTCGCTCGACGTTCAACGTTAGACTAACGTTGCGATTATAAAACTACTTTTATGTAGACGATTTTGAGAACGTTTCCAAGCCTTCAGTAGTATTCGGTCAACTTGGCAGTGTCTGGTACTATTACTTCTGGCGTTTCTGTAAATAGTCCTATTCTACGAAATATACTTAGATGAATAGTAGCGACAAATTTGACGCAGCGTTCTCTGGAACACGACGGCATGATTTAGAAAACGTTCCGTCAGCGAAACGCGACGGCACCGTATAAATAAACACATTTGCTCCAATGGGTTTAGAAGGACGATAATTTAACGTCGTACGTCGGACGACACAAAACTCTTGCATAAAAGAGCTCTTAAATACAAACTCCGTTTGCCGTTTTTATAGATAATGGTACGGAACCGTTCGTGCGCGAGTCCGACTCGTACTTAGCCGGTTTTATTATTTCTATTTGTTGATGACTACCTGCTTTGTATTGTTTCCTGTCTTGTATTATCATTTGATGTACAAGATTTTGTGCGGTGGCAGTCGTATCGACTATCTCCGCTTTTTATTTTATTTTTCATTGCTCGGGTGTCCAGATAGTAGTGCCTTTAAAATCGGCGGTATAAAACTATAACACACGTGTCTGCTCGAATAAAGTTGCATACAGTTGTAGGTATACTTGACGTTATAGATATTGTGCGAACTTGAAGTTGTCGGCTTTTTGTTCGACTGTAATTCGATACGATACCGTCATAGTCCGCAATATAACTTAAAGGGGATATACGATTAGATAGCTGCATTAAAATTATTACGTTCACTATACTTCTTCGCGAATCTCAATAGTAAATTAGGTTTCACACTTTTGGTTGGTGTCACGTCACTGTTGTAAGCTTACATGGCTCGTCGGTGGTGGGTGTCACCTCGCCAGTACCACGTATTGTCCTCTTAAGGGTGGCACTTGCTTGTACTTGTCTGTCTATAGGCATGTAAATTTTGTTCAGTAGTTTCAATACTTATCTCAAGGAAATATTTTATTATTTCGAGCTACAGGATTATTTCAATACATATTGTAGTAGATTTACTTGAAAAGGATTATTCTCTATTCTCTGTTACTTTATGCCGAAATGTATAAGTTTCAAATAACTTTTTGAAGAGGATTTTAACTCATAGATGATAAGTTTATGCTTCAATACACCTGTAATATTGTTAATACATGAAAAGATATAATTTTATTCTTATGAGTGTGTTTCTAAAAGTGTATGTTTGAAAATGTGAGTAACTTTAATGAAAACATATCGAGATATTTAAGATCTGTTGATCTTATTCACCAGTTTACAACTACAAAGTTGTACATAACTTACATAATCTATTTACGTTTGTTATAGACATTCATAAATAATTTCTCTCGTTTTAAGTCACTCTGTTTATAGAAATCGAAAGTGCTAGATCCGAATCCTGGTAATAGGAATAATCTAAATTCTGCCTTTCTCCATTTGATAATTATTATTGTCGAATGTCATTGCAGGGACGTACTTATGACATTGCACAACTTTACTTGCATTCACGCGATTGATTATTGGTGAAAATCCCAAATAAACTCACCTAAACAGATTTAATATTTCAGACATCCATAATTGATAACTTCATTTCAAAAATAATTAACTGTGTCCGTACTAATTGAAATTGTTATTGTTTGTTCAACCATTTGGTTTTCTGTAAATGAACAACAAAAAATTAAATGCTGTTTACTGTACAATAAGTGATTTATAAACTTTTAATATCAAATCCTCAAGATCAGATACTGAGTCAACGAAATATTGTGAAATATACTTTACCCATAATTTGATCTATACTTTTCTTTTACTGGTAGATTTACTCTTTTAGTTTGAAATGGTGGAGAATATTTTACCAAATTTAGTTGAAAAGAGTTGAATGTTTTAGATTTCCCCAAAAAACTTTTTTCCTAAGTAGCTCAAACAAAAGATATAAAGTATTTTTTTTCAATGTTTATTCTGCAAAAAAGATAAACAAAGGGAATCTTTCGCTGTTAAAATTATGTGTCAGTGGGTCAATGCTTCGATTAGATTCAAAACCGTCTTTTCGAAAATAAAAGTATCACAGTAAGGGTACAGTTTAGTTAAAATATGAGTGTTCATAATTTCGCCAAAGAAGGTCATAAACTCATTTTATTATATGTAATTTCGTCAAGAAACCTCGGATTATTTATCAGGTAATTCTATTTTATACCTTCAGGATCACTTAACATAACTCCGTTGTTGGCGCAACTTTGCTATTGGATTAAACCATGTTGTTGATTATTCGTTGTTCGAGAGTCCCGTTGCAGTTTGTCGTTTCCGCCACTGGAAAACTGAAGTTGTTACCACGTGACTTGATATCTGCCAAACTTCACATATGTCTTCATAATTGGTTTGCTCATACCTATACTGATAACTCTATTATTATCATTATTAATTTTATTGTATTTAAATAATATTAATATTCTTATTATTCCCTAAGAATGATACAGTTTTGTAGATCTTACATTCATTATAGGCAACACTTTTTTTTACAACGTTTTCCAATACATCATTTCATGTCAAATTCAGAGTTGTCGCAAGGTTCCAACAACCGTGTTATTTTCGTTATTAATAAGTAATTTGGTACAAATTATAGATACTAATAACCTGTTTTATGCAGATGATTAAATAATTTACTTATGAATATCTGACTTGCGTCACTGTCAGAGGCTGCAAAATAATGTTAATAAAGTTTATGGTGTGTTTGCAACAATTTATGCTTGAATGTATTTAAGTGTAGTACTGTAACTTTCACAAGGAGGAAATGTTATATAAGATATTCATATGCTCTAAATGATACCATCTTGGACAGAAATACCCGTATTAAACACCTGTGTGTTGTTTTTGATTCCAGATTGATTTTATTGGTGAAAATCCCAAATAATGATCTTAATAGGTTGTAGTCACCTATAAGAATCTTTGATTGCATGGTCATATGTTTTTCGAGGTTTTTTATTATGCGAATTATTTTAGAACTTACAACAAACTGCTTTATACAGATCGCGAAAAGTCTATTCGAGACATACGATTTACATAAGTACGACAAGGGAAATATGATAAAAACTTGTCGAAAGAGAGAGTAGAATAATTGTTCGCAGTCAGCGTTGGGCGTGTGCTCAGTTCCAGTTACCAATCTGATATGAAAGCAGCGTTGCCAGTTTAGAATGTTTGGTATATATTGATACAAAAACGAAAAACAATAAATAAACGTGAATGATCTGTCATGTAAATATTACAAACGTCTCCTTTTGTGACCAATCAAATTTTAAGATCACCAGCTGCGAAAAACCTTTATAAATGTAAAAAACAAATCGCCAGCAACTTGAAAAATACGGCTAGCAACGAACAACTGGAACAACAGAGTTTATAAATCCACAGCTTTAAAGCTGCAGTTTTTATTTTTACGAGGACATTATTTTTCAACATTGTATACCTTTTCCAATCATATTCCTGGCCCTTATCAATAAATTAACCAATAATAATCGCGTTAAACCATGTTATTTACAACCTTAAATATAAATTCCAACAAAAAAGTGATTTATTTTATCAAATGAAAGTCAAAAGTGATTACAAACAGTTGCTATTGTATATGTTGTCAGTCGAGTTGTCAGTGTTTTGAAATAAATATTTTAACAGTGTAGAAAATTTTTTCACACATACTCTAAACCACCTTCCGAAATCATAAAAATCACGGATAGATCTTCCAAATTTCCCTTCAATTAATAACATTCATGGTCTCAATGGTATCTCACTACAATATTTGAGGGCACCCCATTTAATGCTCAGGTACATAATGGATATATTATTCAGTTTTATACAAGCCTAAATCCCTCGGCAACACAGTGGATCAGATAAGGGCATCACTTGTGAGATTGATTATACTGTCATACTGTAGGGTTGGTAGCCCTACTTTATATAGAAGCTTGATGCCGTCTCGGTAATAATAGGATTTCTTTGTGGCACTCACTTTATCTTGAATCACGGTTTAATAAATATCCGATTTATGGCTCCGAACAAGTTTATTCAAAGAGATTGATCCTAGAAAAATAACATTTAGTTTATCAGAGTAAATAATGACCTTACGAATCTGTCAAGTAAAGCAAAATCTAAAAATATTTGTTTGAAATATGACCGTTAAGGTATGTTTACAGTGTACCTCTGTCTTAACCCCCAGTTATCTAACGGCCACACCGACGATCCTCACTATTGAAGGCAAGGTTTACCCATCCCACTCAAGAAGTACCACAAATACATAGTTCAATAATACTTGATGAAACAAATATATCCTCTCGGTTTCTAAAGATTGATATAAAAATAATAGTAGGTTTGTTTGTCGCTAATTTCAATTTACGCAAACTCAGTAAAATTCCGAAATGATTCTCAAGCTTGTTCGAACAAACCTAATAATTCAAAACTGAAAAATGTTCCAAACAAGTGGGCGGTGCTATGACATACTAACCACAAACATTCTATCTGTCTCTGTGTGCCTTTATTATATCCTTCAGACACCGTAGTGCAGTGTTGTCAAAGCTACTCATCATTGCATGGCTTCTACATATCTGTTGTTTTTTCCTACAACGTATCAAATGATGATAAAAATGTCATTTAAAAACTAAGTAAGGATTTGGAATGATTATATTTTCTTTGCATTCTTCTTCTATCTCAAGAACAAGTCACTTTTGGAGATATCATATGACATTTGTTCACAGAAGCACTATTAGCGCAATTGTTTTTTTTATGATCTGTGACCCAGTCGTCTTTGGATGTGCATTTTCCCAAAAAAAAATGGAAAAAAGCATACAGATACAATAAAACATAACCTCAACGTTAATTGACTTCTGTTTTGTCACTCTTGTTATGTACGGCAATTTTAAATAATTTACAGAATGCAAGAAATTGTGATTCTAATAGTAATATTTATAATAATTAATAGTTTTTGAGAAAAGTTTTGTATATGTATGTTGGAATGAAATAACTTTTGAAAAATGGGTTGATATAGTTTTTTGTATGTAGGGTCGTAGAAAAAATAATGTTCCGAACTCATGCGTAAAGTGTCCTTCCCGCCCTTGATCGCTTACCCGAACTCCCGCTCCGCGTCGCTCGGATCAACTGCAGTCGCGTGCGGGAATGTATCACTTTCCGCACTAGTTAGGAAAATAACTATTTCATGCAACCTGATGTTATCATTATTTTCCACAACCTAGAGACAACCGTCACACAATTATTCAAAAAAATAAATGCAGAAAGAATGAAAGATCCCATTTTCCATAATGAATCAGGAACTAACAATTTGTACGTATTTGTATCGATGTCAAATTTTTAAAATAAACAAAATCCTCAAATTTTAATCTTTGAAAATATCGCAGAACATTGTGCAACCATAAAACCACCATAACATTGCTCTATAATTGCGGTTCACATAAATGCAGTTTCAGTGTTTGCACTTTTACTATTTTTGATGTGAAAGTTTGCTGCTATAAATAAATATCTTTCATAATAAAATATCCTTGGGTAAATGGTGTAGTTTAAAAGGTTTGCGTAACATCTTCATGTCAATTGAGGTTTGCAGAGTAAAAGAACTATTAATCGATTCTACATTTCTCAAATGACATAATCAATAACCTGGATATTATACAAAATGTATTTCTTTCTCTATGATTAAGTGGTTAGTTATATAGTTAATAATAATGATACACATTTTGTTGTAGATTTTTTTAGAACTAGTAACAAAATAAACTTTATTTTTTTCTCAACAAACTTCGCATTAGTTCAAAACTATTTTTCGCTTAACTTACCGGAAAACCAATCATAAAGACACCAAAAATAGGGCGGAAAATTCATGACGCCACGATTTTTGAAGAGTTTCATCATCGGAACACATTTCACTGCACTGCAAAATAGCTTGACACATAAAAAATGAAAATCCTGAAGTGTTTCAACCACAATCAGAAACTGTTGAAAGCTGCCAGAGGTCTTGATAGGAATTACGCGAAAATAAACTCGTTATTTGCTATACCAGTTATTATTTGCTCGTGGCTGAGTGTTGTTGGAACAAACCTATTATAATTCATACACTAATTATCTCTGCAAAGACATGTGTTTACGACATGTCGTCGACCTGTCTTTGGAAATTGGAGCACTTTATTTTATGGACATCTGGCACTTGGGTAATTATGTCTAATGTCTCAAATTTTAAGGCTCCCCAGGAGTAACAAAATTGACTGAGACCAAACTGAACAGTCATAACTCAACGTGTTTGTTTAAACGCGAGAAATAATAGTGTATCGAACATTTTTCACATTTGTCTTACTACTGAATTTGTCCCTACATTGTAGCCAAATATGAATATGTTTGAACCCAGCATTCATGTTTTACTTAACTCTGTAAACCCAGTTGGACTATTATAGATAGATATGAAGGTTATACAAAGTTTATTGCAAAAGCGAAAAATAAGTGTTCGATTCCCTTGCCGAATTTTTCATTTAATCTGTATATGTCCAACCTCACCCCTCTACATATGGTGCTGGAAAGTGTTGCAGAAAGAACAAGATACAGACTAAGTAAAGAGGGAATCATTAAAAAAAAACCACCTCCTCACTTCTTAGAAATTAGACAACCTGGGACATGCCACAAGACGGTATGATGAAAAAGTATAACTTTTCAAAGAAATTCGTTACGGAAATGAACAACAAGAAGGAATGGGATCCAAATACCATTACCAGACTTGGAAAGAATGCCATTCAATGGTACACAGACGGCTCAAAAGCAGTAGAAGGAACTGGGATAGGAGTGTTCGGGCCAGGAACCAAACACTCTGAAAGCTTGGGAAAAACCACAAGTATCTTTCAAGCGGAAATCCACGCCATAAGAAAGTGCGCCCAGTTCAATATTGATAAAGGATACAGATGACAAAGAATTATCATAATGTCGGAAAGTCAAGCAGCCATTAAGGCACTGAGCTCTTGTGTAATCAGTTCCAAAATGGTGTGGGAAAGCCTAGACAAACTCAATGAACTAGGCGAGAACAACATAGTCACCTTACTATGGATTCCAGGACACACTGGAATAGAAGGAAATGAAATAGAAGATGAACTAGCAAAGAGGGGGACTGAAATACCTTTCTGGGGGCCTGAACCCTTTGGCGGAATCATCCCCAATGTAATATTGGAAAAAATAAGTAAAGCCGAGAAAAAAAGAAGATCTGACCATTGGAGAGATCTAGTAGGGCTTATACAATCAAAGACTCTTCTGGGTGACTACAACCAGTTGAGATCAAAAGAATGCATAAGTCAAAGTAAAACTGCGCTAAGAGTTTTAACAGGGATCCTAACGGGACATTGTCGCCTAAATGGGTACCTGAAAAAACTCAAAATAGTGGAGGAAGAAGAATGCAGATTTTGTGGAATGGAAGAAGAAACCTCCATCCACATACTTTCCAACTGCACAGCACTTCAGAATCCTAGAGCACAGCACCTAGGAGATTACTGGAAAGAAGAGGAACATTTGCCTAAGTGGAAGCCTGCAAACATCCTAAAATTTCTCCAATTCTAAAATTTCTCCGGGAAATAGGTCTAAAGGAACTACTAGTTTCTGAGACTCGAGTCAGAAACCGAGTCAGAAACTGAGTAGAAGTAAGGGGACACAATAGATCTTTTAGGTCTCAGTGAATGTCAACCCAAAACACACAAATACACATACATATGTCTAATGGAAGGAATAAGTCGGTAAGGTAGACGAACACGTATTCGTCGCTTCTGCAATTGATTTTGGATAAACTTAACCTTCATCGACGTCTCTTAATAACATCTTAAATACTTCTTTATGATCAACGGACAATCCATTCCAGGCTAGCAGGGTATGTGGAGAGATATTTTACCTCGGTTTCACGTCTCCTCCGAAAGACTGCTGTGATAGACTACCTACTCACCCTGGTAGTCTAAGGTGTACACTAATAGTCTGAAGTGTTTTTGCTGTACAGGCTCTACGACGGTATTTCCCCAGTGGTCACCCATCCAAGTACTAACAGCGTTCGACACTGCTCGAAGTAATTATCACATCAGAGGCGTTCCACTACAGTGCTGAGTCGACTCCTCTTCTAGTTATTTTGGTAGATTCTCGTTTATAAATAAGCGTCTAACCTATTAACACTTATTTTACTCCATTCAATTAAAATCTACAATTTAGTTGTTACTGTCTCAATTTTGTGTTTTATTGAATCTTGTTCAATCATTTCTTTTAAATTTCCATTTCTGACTCTGTTCCAATTCTAGTTACACAAAAAGTCACTAAATTCAAACATTGATCTAATTTGTTACAGGATGCAATGTACGAATTGATTGCAAAATCTAATTACAGGAACGCTTAATTAGTTTTATTGATTTCATGGTCTTTCGCTGCTATTATTATTCAAAGTTCGTAATATACCATTGTTTTGTTACCTTGATTAGATAAACTGCGTTCGCTTAACAAGTTGTCTCGTAAAATTATATTGGAATCGCTTAACTTTTGTCTTCATGTAATTTTTAAATGGTAATAATGGAATCGTAGATATTTCGAATGCTGTTTGATAAATGAAAAAACTAAAGAAATTCAATTGGGATAAAAATTATTATTTTATAAAATATGTGCAAGAAAATGACAGTGGCAGATGATACAATTCAAAAACTATGTATTAAACTACATATTTTTTCTTTGAAACATTTTTTTGGTTACATATGCCAATTTGATTTAATAAATCCAAGCATATACGGTGGGCCACCCTGTATGTTTCAACCGTTTTTACAAAATTAATTTAATTAATGATTTAGTACCTATCTAAAAGCCATTTGCACCGGTCTTAGTTAAGTTGTGGTTAAGTTTTAATTACTAGTTAAATTAAAATGTTCCTTGCACCATGACATTTATTCTTGAGTTAACGCTATAATTAATAGTTAAATCTAATCCACAGATAAGGTGGGGTTTAAGATATATAATTTTTAATTAAAGTTATGTCAATATGACAATCAACTGAAGTACTTGGCGAATTTGCGAGATAAATTCCTATTTCAATAAAATATGGATCTAATGGATTTTGAAGGAAATGAAGATGACCTGGAAATCTTGGAAGATATCAGAGGGAAAATTACTTTAAAGCAACAACTTTTAGAAAAAGATTTCTTTCTTTTTATTTGTGTAAAATCGTTTTAAAACATCTACAGATCTGTAGCTAGCTGATTGAGCATTAAACTGCCCCTCAATCTTTGTCCAGGCCTGTCCCTTATCCTTCCTGCTTAACGCACCTGTTTCCTTGCATTCTATTATGTGCTTGTGGGTACTTTCTTATTAAATTCAAGCACATTATTTTCTCATTTTGAAAGAAATTTGTTGATCTTTTTCTCTTTCCGCTCATTTTGAAATCTCCTACCTTTTGTTTGTGTAATTTTACAAATATAAATATCTAATAGTTGTCATATTTGACACCACTATTACCAACAAAATCGCTGTTTTTCAAATTATTCCTAAATGTCAAGATACCAACTTGCACCTAACAAATAATTTACTAACCAATACCTTAACCACAAATGGTGCAAAACACCTCACTTTTAATCAATGGTTAAAGTTAATCATGAGTTACTAAAGCCAAAAGATAACTGCAACCGGTGCAAACAGCAGTAAATTTTACCAACTAAGGATCTTCTACAGTTTACTGTATAGTTTTCTTATTATGATCTAAGAAACTGACCTGATCTGAGATAGGATGGGCGTGCATAAATTCGACGCTAAAATTTCACTTATTCTTTTTCTCACTTTATGTACCTGCTTGTAGACCCTTAAATTCGACGCTAGGTACCTCTACTAATCCTTCTACCTGTATTATTTTGTATAAAAATATCAGAAAATAAGAAATAGGAAACTAAAATAAAAACAAGAAAACCCAGGCCCAAACCCGGTTGATCAAAGTGTAACTATGTATAAAAATATCAGA
>CAJUYG010000319.1:14920-28221 GCA_910591675.1 Galerucella calmariensis
TTGATCAAAGTGTAACTATGTATAAAAATATCAGAAAATAAGAAATAGAAAACTAAAAAGAGACAAGAAAACCCAGGCCCAAACCCGGTTGATCAAATATAAGCTTAATCCATAAAGGACATAATCCTTCCGGCAGCGTCCAATTTAAGGGTGTCTCTTCTGGGCTACAGGTAGTTAGCGTCCAATTTGAGGCTCGCCGATAGGACACTTTTAGGTCATTCTTAATATAAATACTTTATTTCATTTTTTTTTATCATCTGTACGGTAAATCCGAAAAGTTTTATGGTTTTATTGCATCTCCAGCCTAAGTCAAGTCAAGTCAGTTTCTTAGATTGTGAAAAGTACTATACAATGAGGGATTTATTTACTTTATTACGAAATTCTTAAGGCCAGATGCCAAGTCAATGAAATATGAAAAACGTTTTTCACCATACTAATTAATATTTTTTATTTCAGGTAAATATTCTTGCTGTATAATTGGAGTACATGTAAGTAAACGTTTTATGTCATGAACGTACAAATCCATACAATCTTTTTTCGAAGTAAAACCATTGTAATGGTGGTAAATGAGTGAATTTTTAGAAGTTTATTTGGTAACCCATGAAAGTACAGATTTAATAGCAGACGTTCAGAACGGTTATTATATAAGGCTGTTCAAAGCATAATTATTGTAAATATCGATAATTACTATCTTTTTACAAGACATTGCGGACACAAATCTCGAATACAATACATCATAAATTGCAAATGACTCAACCCCAAAGATTAACCAATACATTTTACGTCACACTAATGGGGAACATAAATTTTTTTTGCCATACAAAAATATAGTAGAATGAAAACAGTATAGTTTAGGCCCAAGTTGACCTGTACTGTCATAAATAACTCGAGTATCATTGTGTAGACCCGATAATGTTTGTAAGATTCGTAAACATTTGTTATTATTTCTTTAGCATCAGAATGTAACTGTATTTTTATAGGTGTATATGTATATAATATTTACTATTGTGAGAGAATGATAGTTTATTAATATGTATTACTTCATAAAATTTATTTAAAACATTAAAAATACTACCCGAATCGGTTTTAAATTAGGGTTACTCTACCCTTCTACTATAGAAAGAAGTATGATGACAGTGGCGTAACTACAAGTAGTTTATTAGAATGACTATAATTCTTCTTATTAGAAGAATATATTTTATTTTTTAAAAGGCTGGTATATAATGGAACTTCGTGACCACGTTTTAAATTATTTATTTCTGGGACTCCAAATTCTTGCTACTATTCTATCACTTTTCATACGGAGAATACTTACTCTTCTCGAGTGGTCAAACATTTTTTATACGGTGATTGATCACTGGGTTGTATAGATAAGTAATAATTTATTACTCACATTAGGAAAAAGAGTTTGGGTCGAGAAGGGCCAAAACTGTTTTCGACTACTTTGGACCGAGTAGTAATAATGACACCTAAACAAGCGTTCACTCCACTGGATCCCATTTCTAGTAGACAATAATATTGTTAAAATGTCATACAATAAACTGTTTTATCTCACATTTCACCAGGGATATAGTCTACTATAAATGGACCTTGAAAATTGTTTTGCACTCTTGAACATCAAAATATTATCTATCATAGTCTAGTTGTCGAATTTTTTTTAGTGTCATATAGGGACTGAAACAATTTTAAAAAAACTTGATTATTCTTGATAATGGTAACTGGAACGCTACTGAAACGTTGAAATAAAAATGTAAAAAGTTTTGTGATTAAATTTCCCAAAAAATTAACAAAAAGAAAAAATTCTGCTTTCGTATAAAAAAAGTAACAGAATACAAATACTCTGAATCTGTGTGATGTTCACGACTTGGCTTGATCGACTGCTATTTCGTAAATAATCTTTGAATAGGCTTGAACACAATGGACGTTTATCAGTGCTCTACCGGACATACTATTATTTGGAAACCCATCAGAATTCCTTTGAATAGTCAAGAACAAATAAAAACTAAAGAATCTTACAGGTCTCTATTTGTCAATTATATCATTTATTCGAAGAAATATGACAGTGAAATGACAATAATAATTTTCACTGTTGTACAAACTTATTAGAATATCAATGAGATCTTTACACATGGAATACTCATTATATAATTTGTGCTTCAGATTGAATAATTTAAAGATGTCATTTAGTACTGGATGGGTTGTTCTATTCGCCCTAATCCGCTTCTTTGTAGGATATTCTTCTTGTCGCTAACGTACCACATCCTTAGCTTAGATCATAAAGTAATAAATTACACTTGTCAATCAAAGATTGTCAGAATATGTACTCTGTATAGTTCTATTCAATATCTAAGACACTGACCTGACCTGAGATGGGATAATGATATGCAATAAAGCCATAAAAGTATTAGCCGTAACAGTGTTAATTATAGTTAATTATAGCCTGCACGATAAATCCGAAAAGTTGTATGGTTTTATTGCACCTCAAGTCAAGTCAGTTTCATTAATCGTGAAAAGAATTATACCAGTATTGGTGGGTTTTTTAAAATACCATAAGTCAACCTACAATCAACAAAGAAAGTAAAATTTAAACTACTCTGCTGAAAATCACTACATACTAAATCCTTGTGAAAGGTCCTAACTACTATTATTTGATTTATTCAGTACAGCTAGTCAAGGTATCAAGTCATTGGCTCCTCGTCCTTTATTTCTTAATTACAATTGGAAATACTGTTTGTAACAGGTTGACAATATAAAAATCGTGAGAGGGTGGGTTTTAGGTAAGTTATTCCGTTTAGTAATGATTTATTCACTCACGAAAACGAAAAATAAAGGTAAATGACGATGAAAATAGAAATGAGAAAAGCTGGTAAATAAAAAGAGTTTTACATGTTCACTGTAAAGAACTAATTAGCACACTACTCTATCTAACGGACAGTTCAAAAAGGCGGGTCAACCAAAAAGCGTAGTTGCCACGTTGAATTAATTATCGGGAATCTTGGTACATGTTTAGTTTCGAAATATGTTTTGTACGTCTAGCAGCAAGGTAAATTACCTCGTTGTTTCTTGCACTGGCTTAGGTTTGAGTTCATGTAACTCCACTGTATTTGTAATGTAAAAATAAATATTTATCATCATTATTAGGTTACAACGCATATAAAGATCTTGGAAAAATAAAATAAATTATTTATAATTAGAAATAATGTAATTGGGTTATTCACACATACTATTTATTATAACTTTTACTGGTCGACACACTATCTACGTGATTTAATGTTAGTTTATCATTATCATGATGACACAAACCTGTTCGATTAATTAATTTAGTTGAAAAGTTTTCTTTTGGATAATCACGGTTTGAAAATATTATCGATAATAAGTAAAATAATACTGTTTTTTGTTTAAAAAATATTTTGCTTTAAAATGAAGAATGTTACACTTTAGATACAAACCATCAAGCGGTATCTTTTCAAAATTACATTATACTTGGGTGTAATAATGATAAATATATTTTTATCTTTTCAATAAAATACATCTTAATAACAATGAAAACGATTACCAGAACAACTTACCGCAAATAAAAGTGGGTTAAATCAACCAGCAATAACAAATTTGTTAACAAATTGCGAGATTATGATTGATGTAAAGATGCATTTGCTAAAGGAAATGGATAAGTTTCTTACTTGCTATATAAAAATAGTGCTAGTTTTCACTCTATTAATAAATGGAATAATTAAAGAATATCATCAAGAAAATGAGCTCTAGAAAAAGTAATAAAAATTGAAAATTTTTGTTATGTAATTGAAGATGATAGATAAAAAAGAAGATGAACTGCAGCGGCTGGCCGACAGAATCACAAAACACAGAAAAGGAGAAAATATTGGGATCTATCTTTCTTCCAATCTGTAGAAGTATGAAATCTAGGGATCAAAATATAAAAAGTTGATAAAGAAGGAGGTTTAAATTTGTTGTACAATAGGAGCAATTCTATAATAAGCAAATGTTTAATTTTAACGCACAGTTAAAAATAAGACAATCTGCTAACCTATTTTTGCTAGTCCGTATGCATATTAAGCTTATAGGTATAGATTAAAACATTAAATAATAGCGGAAACTTTGTCAAATATAACGGCGTACCGTTAATTTTTAACCACTTATAGAATTGACCCTATAAACAGATAAATATCAATCCTAGATTTTCATTTGAAACATTTTTGATAACATTGGCAATTGGGTGTCATTATTCCAAGCGTATAAGTCCCTACGGCCAGATGCCAATGTTCTTTACCTGTTATTGAAAGTAAATAAACCACTGCTTTGGAAGGAAAATATGTACATACATATATATGGGAAAAAATGGCGTAAGGAACCGACGGAAAATTGACAAAAAAGAATGTTATTCTTTAAAAATTGTTTTAGTCCAATATATTACAAAATGATTACTCCATTCCTTCTACCTTAGGAAGGGTATAGCGATATAAAACGGCGCCGAAGGTTATAACGGAAAATAAAGATGCGACGCTAAGGTCAATGCTTGCGCACACTGCTGAAATAACATTAAATACATCGAAAACAAAGAGATTATTAGAAACAACAGAAATGAGATTTCTACAACGGAAACACTTTCAAATAAGGAGTGCCGAAAATAGACGGAATAGTAGACAAAAACATAAAAAGGTAACGGAATATTGAATTACATTTAGATACCATACAGTCAATTCGTATTTTCTACTTCACATTATAGTATACAGGTTGTCTGACTGTTTATATTCATTATTATAACAGTTAGGTTTAAAATTACTGCAAATATTGTTTTGACATTTATAAAAATGATTTTTTCTTTGGTTTCAGAAGGCAATATATCTTACGCAATATCCTATAATATATTATTTGTATTATATTGATAGCACGGTAAGAGACCCTAAAACCGCAATAAACCATAGGCGGACATTGGAATTTAGGCAGGATAATATACATCAATTGTATCTCAATTATCTAAAAGCGCTATATCTTCCTAAACCGACTATAGTTGCACAGTACTCTGTAAAAAAGAGGCTCATTCAATTTTCCAGGCGATACCGAGCATCTCGGAAGAACAATTTTATGTTGAAATTCTCTTGGGTTTTCTAATCCCCAAATCCTAGTTATGTTTATTAACCCGTCCATTTATATGAAATGCAGCCTCATCTTCTCTGTACAAATCTGTTAAATTTACAGTCAGCCTCGATCGTTAATTTTATGTAGAACTTGAATTTCGTGGGGTTTCAATTTGAATACATTTAGAATTCAGAAAACTTTTGTTTTGTCGATTTCTACATTTAATGCTGTTTTAGTTATTGAAATTTTCGAATTTCTATGTTGAAGATATGAAAGAGTAAGGAAAAAAGGTATCATCTAACATAAACAAAAAGCAAAAATTGGATTAGGGGAGTAGAAAAGTTTCTGTAGTCAATAATTTGGGGGAAAAATGTAAAAAATCATATATTATACAGATAAAATTTCTTTTAAATTTGCATTTACAGTTCTTATTTTAAACACGGCTTTATTAAGGGAGAATCCCACGGTACGCGGTTTGGCGAACCTGGCTCGTGACTCGCCGAGCCACGCGCAGTGAATGCTCGTTATTTTTGGCGCGGCTTGGACTTTTCCGCTTCTTGTCTAACATTAACATATTTGAAGCATTATACCTAAAAATAAAGAAATAGCACCAAGTTATCGACAAAGGTTGAAGCAAAACTCATACATTTAGAAAATTAATATGCCTACAGAGGCAATTAAATATTCACTTACGTACTTTACTTTCCACCATCTTCTTTTCTGTGGCTTTCGTTTAATTTTTATAGCAACAGCTGCAGCTTTTCTTCGCCGAATATTATTCATCTTTTTTGAACTGAAAGGACAACTGAACACACTAAAGTGTACGACACCACTAATGATGTGAAATAACTAATAAAAACAAGATACAGAAGCTTTATTCGGGTTTTTGTTTCTGGACAGTACGTAAACCAATCTGGAATTGCGCAGTACTAGGTGCGTACTTTAATCAGTCCTAAGAACCATTTTCGGACCGTTTAAAATTGAACGAAGTTTGAAAAAACCCAAACATCCCGCATGGTCTATAGAACTGAACTTACCTAACCTTTTTGTTACTTTAAATTGACCAAAGAATTACCTAAAATGTTGCACAAACTGCTTCTCATTATAATGAGGGATAGTCTCTTCCACAAAGTTTTCGTTTTTAATATTAATTTCTAAGAGTTCTGGAATTATAAGATTATTGATCGCATCAAGAAGAACATCGTCTTCACTTGATTGTCAAAATAGCTCCCACCCTCCTCTTTTGCAAATGATTTGAGAATGCGTAAAAAATAATCCGAAAACCGTCCTAGCTCGAGACAGGGGACTGGCTTAGACGGTTTTCGAACCGTCCAAGAACTGCTCTAAAATATACCCGAACGCCAAACTGTGGGTGTCAGAACCATTCTGTTAAAACCCGTACAAGCCAATTTCGACTGCGCAAACTCCGGACAGTCTTAGAACAGTAATTGCATGGACCCGAATAAAGCTTCTGAGTCTACAGTGCGAACATGTCGTGGGAACGCATCAACTTGCCAATCCTCGATCAACAAGCCGATCCCGCACGAGCTATTACCACAAACCACGCGCCGTGGGATTCTGCATTTAGCTTCACCTGTTTGTATGTATGTTTGTAACCGACTCGATTTCCACCCACTTTAAACAAAAAGATTCAATTCAAACTTTGTACACTTGTCAAGAACCGATGACAATACAATAGACTAGTAAAATATAGGGTGTTTAATTAAAAACAGCATAACTTTGATCTGGCATCGAGATTGAGAAAAACAAAACTAAAAAGTAGAAAATAATTCTCAATTTAAGAATAAACTGAAATGAATGAGACAACTGATGTCATAAGGGTAACAGCGTGGGGTGATCGATATCAATTGTTATAATTTCTATTCCGAACTGCAGAGTTAGTGTAAATGTAGTATAAAGCACCTCTCAACATTCATGATAATATTTTTTATTAACGGGCTGAGTTAGCTGTAAAGAATAACGAATACATAATTTGAAAAAAGCAAAACGACGTTACGTCTGGACAATTTTATTTTGTTTCAATATTTTTTCAACGTAGCTCGGAGAATAGAAAAAAATAACAGCCAAACGAATATCTCAATTGGACTATATTGTAAGAGAATATTGTCTGCTAAATTATACATTTTCGAACCGGCATTTTGCCGTTTAACTTAAATAGTCGATATGGTGCATGAACACAAACGTAGCGGATTAGAAACGAGGGCGAAGTTTCCACAGATCAATAAGTATGACACGTAACCAAAAATTTTATTTGTTGCAAGAATTAATGATTGCTTTATCCATTGGGATTTTGATCGGAAAAATAGTAAATTAATTCTCTCGAGGCGAAACCGAATGAAACAACAAAATAATTATATCAATTTTATATCGAGAAAATCAAATATAATTTGTAAACAAATAAAATGAAAATACATTTTTTATTAGAGTGAATTTTGCTGGAAGTTCATTTGTATTGTTTTCTTTCTGTTATTGGACGCAATTGCGTAACGTTACCAATGAATAATTAGAGGGTTTTATTTACAAAAAGATTTAAATAATTGGAATTTTCTATCACAAATTACAATCCATTTTCTGTATAACTGAAAAATGTCATATTTTGTCCTTTTTTAAATATTTTGTGGACAATCAAGATCAAATTAATGAATAAGTTGAAATGAAACCGCACTAAGAGTTTTAATAGGCATCCTAACGGAACATTGTCATCTGAATGGACACATGAAAAAGCTTAAAATAGTGGAGGCAGAAGAATGTAGATTCTGTGGCATGGAAGAAGAAATCTCTATCCACATACTTGCGAATTGAACATCTATGAACAACACATGAGATTACTGGATAGGAAAGGGACATTTACCCTAAGGAACTAAGTAGAAGTAGAAGTAAGGGGACACGATAGATCCTTAGATCCCAGTGACCCCAATATACAAACATACAATCAACGAGTTATATTTAGTGTTACATTGAATACAAAAATTTTCTTTCATATATATTTTCATTTCTTAATTAGATGTGACCTACAGATATAGGTATATTTAACAAAACGTACTAATTGGACAGTGGATTGAAGCAACAAACGACCAACTGTGCTCACAAGACTTGATGACATTCATTGGCATTTGTATTCTCCGAACTATCTAATATATTATGTTATTTCAAAATATCATTAAATAAATTTATAAGATGATCCATGTATACATTCTCTTTTTAAAGTAGCAACATTTTTATTATCTTTAATAACTAGTTAAGTTAAAAGTGGAAACCATTAAAATAACAAAGGAAGATTAGCGATTGACGAAATTGTTACGTAAACAAGCCAAGTTACCTACTACAAATGAGCCGTGTATCAAAAATAAACATGTAAGTCAACAATTTCATAAGAGTGTAGTTTCTCTTGTACGTTTGAACACTAGATTAATTTGTAAGAAGAAGTGTTGACCGACATTTCGAGTCTTGAGCCCGTTTTTAATTATCAATGATTTATTACAAGTTTTAGTCATTTTTTTAAGATTCTATATTTAGGACACTGAACATTGAACATATCAAATCAAATGTATGCAGCACTCAAAGTTTTAATAATTTATTTAGGATGTGATCATGCGCACTGCATTTGGCGGAAGCCTTCTTAACTTTTAACTGTAGGTGGGTATTTTTTTCCTTCGTAGTCTACTGTTTTAAATATAAATATGGATGTTGAATTTTTAGTATTAACAGTATAGCAGCTGTTATAAATTGAGTAATAATGAATGCTGCAAGAAAGAGAAAAGCTATTAACAAGATTGTAATACGGGAACCTTGGTAAAAAGAAGGAGCGAAAAAGGCTTAGGAACACTTAAAATGGTAAATGAAGAACTGGCAGTTGAAGATGCAGATTCATATAGAAGTGTATCAGAAGAGCAAGTTAATGATTTGCTTTGCTTGGTAAAAAATTTCCTTGAAAAAGAGGAATCTCGGATTTGAAATGCTTTCATAATCAGAAGCACGCCTATTCTTATTTTATATTGTGCCCATCTACTTCTATGGTTATATGCCCCGACAGACAATAAACTAGAGTTCCAAGTTAAAAATGCGATGATAGCGACATTCCCACAAGTAATCACAAACGAAAATTCATATTCTACCGATAATACGCTTTACTTAAATATGAATATTGTTGCCGTAAACTCTAATTAAGCAAATGTCAACTAATTGATAGAAAATAGGACCGGTTCTATAAATAATATAAAAATATATCACGTCTATTAATTTTTTTTTAAATTTAAATTAACGTGTTTCGACTACTGAGACCATTGACACAGTTGCAGTATTTTATGCATTTTAGGTAATACAATAATTATTATATTCGAATAGTTTTGATGATTTGAAAATATACAAAAAATTGATACAAAACTTGGAATGAATCATTGATAATCACAAACGGCTTAATATTAAAGTGTGAACAAACGAAATTAAAAAAAGATTTCGTTACTTAAAAAAAACTACTTATAGTTTATTTCTTAATGTCTGACAGCACAGTAGCCTCATTAACTATTCAAATAGAAATTTATCTTTTACAGAGTGATCCTAAGAATTTTACAAGTAAATACTAAAATTCTAATGCAAAACAAGTAGGTGTCTGTATTGGTTATCTATACATCCCTGTTTCAGCTCAAAATACAATATGGTAATAAAACTGAACAATGCCAGATAATCGATAAATATTGCGGCAGTGGCGGAGATTGCGATATTAGTTTATTCTGCTTATTTAATTAGATTCGGTCGACTTTACAGTTGAAATAAAATTCATTCGTTCAGGCCTATTAACAAGTTACATTTTCATTTTTATTAAATTAAATTGATTAAAGAAAATATTGTTTAATTTTCATAATTCAAATTCATTCATAATGAATTAATGTATAATGTATGTCAAGTAAAGTAAACATAACATTTATAGGAAATATAAAATTCAATCTATAGTATCATCCTCTTCGCTGGCCATACAAGAATCATCCGAAGACTCGTCGAGAGAGATCACTATCGGTTCTATTGTTTGTTCTATGAGGTTATCTAAAACCAACATTTTCTCTTCGTCTTTAATTACATGATTCACAGCATCTCTCCAGTTCTCTTCAGTTATTGTTGTCAATGAGTACTTCATTAGTTCACGAACATCTTTCATTTTAAATGTTTTATTATGTCTATCTACATAACCTTTCATTTGGGCCCATATTAACTCTATCGCATTTAATTCACAATGGTATGGTGGCAAACGAAGCACTGTTATCCCACGATTCTTGGCTATTCTTAGTATTATGTCGAGGGTTGGGATCTCTTTTTTAAAATATAATTCGTGTACTTTTCGTCTTATTGTATTTTGCATATGTTCATCAAGGTCAAGTGGTTTTCTTCCAGTTGACTTTTTAGGTGGAGATATATTTCCATTTTTCCTCTCCCTTAGCAGCCTGTAAATAGTAGATTCACTAACTCCTGTCATATTGGAACATGTCGAAACTATATTTCTAACAGTAGCAGCCGGCATTTGATGTAGGTACAACAGCATCATGCACATTTAACACTACAGTCTTCGTTTGTAAGCTAAGCACGCTCTTACAATTTACTGGAGTGAAACTTGAAGATATTTTTCACAACACAGTTAACACTTATGGAACGTAAGCGACTCTGAGCAAAACAAATTATACAAATTTGGGCGAGACCAAGTTTCACCGTATATACCTGCAAAATTTCTAAGTAGTCATTAGGACAATCCCTAGTAGGACCCTATTGTAATGTTTCTTGGAAATTATCAAGTTGTTTTAACTAACCGAATTTAGATTCATATTACCTTTATTATATCAGATCGGGTATAAAATTAAATAGTAAATAAATTCCTTAGATGAACGGTGACGGTTATGGTTTACTACCTGACTAGCATCTGTGACCTTTTCGCGTGCTGTCAGACAATAAGAAACAGACTATAGTAACCTAATAATACATTCATTTAACAGAAACTTGACAATGATTTTTGGAAAAAAATGTTTATCAATGATATACAATTCACAAGTTGTCAAATAAATTCAATTACTCATAATGGAAAATACTCGATTTCCCAAGCCTTTGTTTTTCTCGCTTGCGATAACTTGGCTGTCTGCAGCAGAGGTAGCGCAGTGAGCGCTTCCTGCCATAAGCTTAACCTCAATTGGCCCTCTCCTACTTCTGGGTTTACACCAGCCGTGCGCAATCGTACTATGGCCATTAACGCGACCTCCTTGACGTACAGGTCCAGAGGGTTCAGACCAGTAATTAGTTCCATTGCTCCGGTTGGTGTTGTTCTCATGGCTCCTGTGATGTTTAAACAAGCCATTCGCTGTATTTGATATAATTTTTGGATGGCCGTTGCTTGTAGAACCTTCGGTCCCCATGCAATTGCTCCATACGTTAACATGGGTCTTATTATTGCAGTGTAGATCCAGGTGACCACACGGTGACAGACCCCATGTGCGTCCCACTGTCCTCCGACACTGCTCATAAGCCACATATGCTCTTTTTGCTCTGCTGTGTAGATGAGAGTTCTATGTCAGTTTCCTGTCGAGGGTAATACCAAGGTATTTCACCTCTTCCGTAAAGTTTAGTTTGCTTTTGAAGATTTCGGGAGGTTTCAAACCCGATAAACTTCTTTTCCTGGTGAAAAGGACCATCTCAGTCTTTCTGGGATTGATCGACAGTGAGTGTTCCTTACACCATTTTTCAATTAATTTAAGCCCATCCTGCGCTCTATCGCACAGTGTGTTCACAAATTTGCCAGTCTGCAAGATAACTATGTCATCTGCGTATGCAATTGTGTAGAATCCATTGTTGTTGAGGTGATTAATCAGGGTGTCCAGGACTATGTTCCACAGAAGGGGTGATAAGACTCTTCCTTGTGGACATCCCCTCATGACCAGTCCTCTTACTGTGATGTCTTCTACATTGATACTTATTGCTCTGCTAGAGAGCATCTTGAGTATCCATTCTCCTACTCCTACTACTAAAAGGTACATTCCTGGAGTTGAGTTGAATTTCTCTATTATGGTTAATAATTTTTTCCGTTATTAACCTAGGTCAATAATGGACAAATTCAAATATTTTGAGAATTCAGGGATAGCAGTTCAACAAAAACTTGTGCAACATAATTTTGTATACTCAAGATAAAAGTATTTGAATAAAAATGCTATTAATTCGCGCTCAACCAAAAATGACTGGTGACATAACGGGTACGGTCATGATATATCGAAAACTGACAGTGTACTTGTCAGTCAGACGACGGGGTAAACGCCTCTCGTTGTGCATTCGTGAATATTTTTAATTTTTGTTTTAAATTTGGCTAGTAGTGGAAAACATTGTATATACACCAAGGTGGGGAAATCATTTATAAGCCTCGCACCTTATTTCGCTCGGTCAATAATAATAGTCTTCACCACCTTGGTGATATACAATATTCAAGTTGTCAAATTTAATTACTCATATTCTTCAAATAATGATGGTCTAAACTTTATGGAAAAAATATTGTTATTTTTTATAAGAAGTCTTACAATAATAAAGTACGTGAATACGCCACAGAAACATCAAAACGCAAAAACTAGGTAACGCAAACAATCTTAATATAATACAGTTATCCGAATTAGGATCCGATAAATAAAATGCGAAACGGTAAAAAGTAAAATGATTTTAATTTCAAGGTCGTCCGTCTACTGAGCTAACGCTTCGAACGTTTCATTGTGTTTCGTTTCATTTTAAACTTTGTGAAATTCTTGTAACTTTCTCGCATACGTCGGTGTATCTAGGTTAACTGACCTACTTTGACGGTTCACTTGATTTTTTCTTTATTTCCGCTCTACCTATTGCACAACATAAAGTACCGTCGTGGCGAGCTACAAATTTAATAAATTAGGTACCTTACATGAAGAATATAGTATTTGTGAGAATTATTTTAATTGTCGAAAGTAATAATCTAGTTTTTACAAAAAGGCTGTTACAATTAGAGTGGTGCCGACTAGACTACTGTTATATCTGTTGAAGAAAGTTTTTTATTAAAATTTACAATTACTTACACATTTTTTCTATGATTCAAAAATATTTTTCACTATTCATATAGATTGGCATTTGCCTGATCAAAGCAATAAGTCGGCAACGGAAGCGAACCACGTCCTTTAAATTCACGCATGAAGAATAGGCGA
>CAJUYG010000319.1:28231-42974 GCA_910591675.1 Galerucella calmariensis
ATTTCTTATTTTCTGATATTTTTATACATAGTTACACTTTGATCAACTGGGTACTTCAGTCGGTTAGCGCCCAAAATACACATAGGATTAAAATGACCCTTCGGTCTTGGCGCCTAGTTTACATGTTGTAAAGATTGCATTATTCTTTTAGCGCCCAAATGACATCCGCCTAATAAGAGAGTAAACTTTTTAAAGTGTGCATGCGCGCTCTCTCTCGAACCTTGCAATTTGGATATAGCACGCATGTACACTTCAAAGATTCCACTCTCCTAGGAGCTCTCATTTCTCAATGTATAGACACCATGATAAGGAAAGTGACTTACTTACCGGTCACAGTACCCTAAAGAAGCACATGCATACAGATAGCATATACTTCATTGTAGATATAGACTCCTAGGTCTAGATCACCCAAGGCAGGTTTTCTCCAATAAAGACCTAGTGACAACACTGTCGATCCTGATAAGGGCTACTGATATCTTCACATAAACGGTACTATTAATAGCACAAAAAGCATAAATTCTGATGTGCCGAGAATTTGAGTAAGTCTTTGCCACTGACTTAACCCCACGTTATGTCAGTCCAAATAAAAGAGAGTCAAGGGGTGAGGTTGAAAAAATCTTATTCTAAGCAAAAGTTGAAACACAATTAAGTAAGGCACTGCAGAGTAACTACTAATAACTCACTGCACATTTTTGCTATCAATATACGGCTTTACATCAACCAATACTCGGAAGCAGTACCACAGCATAGGAACGAACCAGTATGTTATCTCGTGACGTCACACTCCCGATTTCTCTGTGACCTACAACGTCGTTCGGATGAGTATCTCATCCGGCGGCCAGTGCTGTGCTACGATCCAATCAAAGTGCAAGTGGTGAATTTGCGAATAACATTATTTATTATACAGGGCTTATAATATATATTTATAGTTTATAAGGATTTTTTGCAATGGATACCATTAAAAAGAAGAAAACGGGTAGTGTGTGTGTAAACCAATAAATATTTTGTATGAGACTATTGTTTTATTCACTCATCAGTGTACTGTTCTACAATATTTAAGAAAAAACATTTAACACGTTCAAGTCATTTTATAACTTATGCTACCTACGCCCATGGAAAAGTAAAATAAATCGTCAAGCGATCCGTTCAAGGTTATCAAAAGCTCTGACAATTTATGAATGAAATTTATAATAGTAATACTACTGGTTCGTTCCTATACTGTGGCAGTACGAGGTGGCGCAGTTTGTGTGCCAGGTGAACTTGCGAAAGCTTGCTGTTCAAATTTACAAGTGAGAAACATTTTATTTATCTTTCCAATCACTCATCATCTACCCTTTTCGATACCCCTTTCTTCAGTTACTCTTTCACCAACTACTTATTCCCGCTCTCCAAATAATAACACACGCCCCTATCGCACACCTCAAAGTTAGATGTTGGATTAAAAAACAATTCTCTACGCCGATCAAATAGTCAAAACACATCTCATCCCTCTTCTTTGCATTTTTCCATTTATGTTCTCTATTTCGCTAGAATGATCTACGCGCCAGTCTCTCGCCAGTCACTTGTTTAACGGACAATTCTAGCATCCCTCTTGGGGAGAACGAGAACAAACACAGAAAGAGTAACAAATATCTTCTGAAAAACACTTATACCTCCAAAACCGGCTCTCAAGCTATTCGACCAAAATCAATATTATATAGATTATGTACATAATTAAGTGCGTGTGTATTACACAATAAATTCAACATCCAAAGATTTTTGATCACCATCCAACCGGTCCACATTAATAAAAAGAGCAGTATATTTCTTCACCTGCCATATAAACACATTTTTTTTTCTTTTCATTCTGTTATTTAACGTCGGTCTATTTCTTCGACTGAGGCTAATCACCGCCGGGAGCACTCTACCCCTAACCGGAAATTTTGGCGAACCCACTAGTGTTCCAGCCAGTGATAGCGTTCTTTAACGAGCCCAACATCCATGGACTCGGGACCTCGGTTTTACGTTTCCTCCGAAAGCTGGTATAATGCATGAGAGCTGTGATATGCTACTCACCCTAGTAGTCTAAAGTGCACCCTAGTAGTCTAAAGTGTTTCGCTGCAGGCTGTACGGGCCCTGTACGTTTTTGTGTGTTGACAAAGAAGATAAAAAAGCATCCTGGGGCCGTTTGGAGGACCCCAGTGATGTTAATTATTTTAAAACCACATTAAAAGACCAATTGTAGGAGATTGAACTGAAAATAGTTGCATACACTATTTTCCCCAACAAAATCGGAAGTAGATTCCCTAACAAATTACACAAATAATATGCTAGGCGAGGAACTACGATTCAGATACTGATGTTTGCGTTACTTTACTGCATTTCATCTTTCACTCCCTGCAGGCAATTTTATTCAACACGCACTCCACTCCACTCACTCCACCAAGCGCCACCGGTCGTCACACTGCGTCTCAACGTTCGCCCGGCTCTATATTCAGTAAATAGAAATAATACATTATCTAGAAGGCGTTCATTACTCAAACTCAGTTGACAACCTGAATATAAAATTGATGTGGAGTAAATTTACGCTTTATTTAATCTATTCGTGTATCATTTCTTAGTCATAGTGTAGATTTTCTTTTAAGCTGAACAGATCTGGGTTTAGCTGAAGTCGAAACAAATTTTTAACATGTCATAATATCCACTATTTCTGTACCTAACGCATTAGGTAGGTATTATTGAAATGCGAGTCTTACTAACTGTTGATTAAATTAAGTGCATTAATTTTATCAAAAAATCATCTGCATCATATAATATAAAATGTATGAAGAGAACGTTTCACAATATTTCATCAACTCAGCGTTGTTCTTTAAAGATTTAGTAATAAAAGTTTATAAATTCCATCATTGTATAGTTTGTCTCAAAGTATACCTTTCACCGGTAATCATAATATTAATGGGACAATTGCAATAAATCATATGGCCAATAGCTGCTGTAGAAAAGATCACCAGTGGAGTGCTATTTGAAATTAATTTCAAAAGGATCAAATTAACAAATATCTATCCTTTTGAAATTTTTTTAACATCTTTTGTTTTTTATTCAAAATGTGAGGACCATTTCTCTAAACTTTTTCTTTTTCCTCCTAAATTAGAGATTATTAAAAACTGTTAGGTTAAATAATCTCTATGACCAAGCTCGCCCTTGCCATGTTACTCGACTTTTGTTGGGTTTCATTTCAGGTAAAATTCTTATAAGAAGGTCGTAAATGGTCGTAGTTTAGATTATTGCCGTCAAAAGTTAAGACGATATACTTTGAGACAAAGTATACATTAAAAAGAAACAGAATTTACATTCAAAAACATAAATTTACTTTGTAAAATTACTAAACTTACCAAAAACAAATTTAACTGGAATTGCACGAATTAAACTGTTTAAACATACAGGGTGGCTCACCGTAGACGCTTGAATTGATTACATCTAATTGGAAGGTGTTATCAAAAAATGTTTCCAATAAAAAATATGTACTTTAATAATAGCAACATTTTAAAAACATTTTGTACCATACAAGGTATCTACAATACAGTGGAAGGTATCAAAGTTACATTTTTCAATTAACAACTGATATTGAGTTGAAAGAAAATGGAAAAGGTGCAAAGTAAGTAGTAAATGAACTATGACTGTAAATAATAGTAGTTTGTGCAACTAGTGTGGATATGATGGCCATATCACACGAGGACGAAGTTTGAGCACGACGCCGTAGGTGGAGTGCTCAATCGTTCGAGTGCGATATGGACAATCCACACGAGTCGAACAGTATATTTTTTCTACGACCCATTCAAGAAAAAATCTAGAAAATAAACATTTGAATAAACTGTAAAATAAATATAACTTGAAATTAAAAATTTTCAACAATTTTATTCATAATCGTACCAATTCAATTTTATGTCTTCACTAATTTTTTGTGATAAACGCACAGTTTTTAAATGTACAATTTGTATAATGTTACGGTTTCTTTTTTTTAAAATGCGATGCTGTTATAAATAGATATTGCCAGTCGGACTCCCGCAAAAAGGGTACCGTACCTTTATTTATAATAATGAATATTATGCTAAATATTTCAAGCGTCTGCCTGTTGTAGTTATCAATATTGAGCAGAATAATTATTTAAAAATAAAATTAACAATTAAAAAAAAAATTCTTCACCCGGGTCTACGTCATGAAAGTCCGGTATGTTAACCACTCGGCTACCGAGCTTTATTAAAAGTACATCACAGAAGTATTACATACCTTCATAAAAACTGACCTTCATCGGTAGTCCCTTAAATACCCATTTTATTCTGTTTTTAGTATTTGTTATTAATTTATAAGGTTTATTTTATTCAAGTTTATTTTTATAAATAAATATTCTGGATCCAGTGCTTCTGGAAGAGACTTTTTTTTGACAAGCTATTTTGACGTTTCTTTAAATTGAAAAAAATATGAATGACGAGTACTAAACGCGAATGCTGATTGGTGGTTTTCATATACGTTCTAGGATGTATATGAAATCATATACGTTCAGTTAACCGATATGGCCTACATTTCCATTCTCTAAACTGTGCAGGAAATGGATAATATACATGTGGGTGTAGAAAAAACAGTTTTCAGATCTAACTCAATTTCAATTGAGCCACTATAACCTCGAATTTCAAACGAATTTTTCACAATTAGCTTCCGCTGAAAATGCACTGTTTGCCCTAGGACGCCACATAGTAAGTTTTAAACACAAAATTACTTTTGTAGTGAAATGTTTATTACAAACCAAAATTCTGAGACAATATTAAAAGTGATTATCCCGAAATCCCCACTTTCAATCTTAATTCCCTTATATGTAAATCCAAAAAGGGGAATTGGAAATAAAGAAGTAAATAGGTGTAGTACAGCTCAGGCCAGAAGGAAAACGAGCAATGAAAGCTCTTTTTATATTTACACAATAAAATTGTAATAGAATTATTAAACAAATTAAAAAATTAGTCTCAAATATTATTTTACCAGCCAATCATTTCAGTTGTAAAATAATCATACTATTAGGCATTATCTTCTTGCTTTTCGAAGCAACAAGTACGGTACTGTGCTATTGTTATCGGATTAACGAGTACCTAGGTCCATCTAGCGATGAAATATTATACTTGAATAGTCAAGTCAAAAATTTGCATTAATGTTTAGAATGTTTATAAATATTTTCGGTATTCAGTTGAGTCGATTAGATAAAAATTAAAACTAATTTGTTATTTGAATATATTATTAACACCTTTTAGGCAACTAATTATGAATTATGCCGCATGTTTAAATAACATAAGTGATATTTTAACTTACTGTCAAACAAGTATTAGTGATAAACACGCTAATAATCGTTTATGAGATTATAATAACAGGTTTCCTACCGAAATGGCTGGAATTAATTTACCAGGACATAGTAGTGGAACGTATGATCGTATCTAAATCAAGATTGTAATATCTAAAAATACAGAAGTCGGTTTAATGAGCCGATGTTATGCCCAGGGACAGAATTATTATCTTATACTATCAATAGTGGGTGGAGTCTATGATTAACAAGAATGACAAAGGATGAGCTTTAATGGATATGATAGATATATGTATTGTTTTAAAAAATAATTGATTTATGTAATACGAGATATACAGAGTGTCTAGAAAACTGTTGAAAAAAAAAATTGCAAATTTATGTCTATTCTACGTAAAGTTTGTCTCAAAGTGTATCGTGTTCACTTTTGCCGGCAATCATAAAATTAATTCTCCAATTGCAATAAATCATATGGCCAATAGCTGCCTTAGAACAGACCGCCAGTGGCGGACTATTTAAAATTATTTTAAGAAAGATCAAATTCACAAATATCTATCTTTTTGTATTTTTATCATACGTCCTTTGTTGTTTATTTAATTTGTGATGACCATTTCTCTAAATTTTTGTCTTCTCCTAAATGAGAGATTATTAAATACTATTAAATTAAATAAACTACAACCAGTTAAAAAAAAACAAAATCCAACTTTATTGGTATGGTTTGATATTATTCTATTCTGTTCCACTGTCAGACTTATCAATAAGATCAATTACAATAGGCTCTATATTATTTTGAATATGAGTGTATGAATCTTCAATTTTTATAACGTGCTGTATAGATTTTTCCAGCTTTGAATGGGTATAATATTAACTACATTTTTAATTAATTTTATAACACTGGGACCCAAAGTAGGAGTAACATTTTCTGCTCTCAACTTTGATTTTACCTGATGCCACAAATGCTCTATCTATGGGATTGAATATACAATGGCATGGAGGAAGACGTAGCACAGTATGTCCCTGTTCCTCTACTAAACTGTCATATGCATATTGTTTTTTAATAGCATATGATTTCAACACCTCCAAAAGTTGCTACTTTTTGTAATTAGGTTCAAAATAAATATACAAAATACAAAATCAGGCCGGTTATTTGTCACCCTTCTATCGGTGATAATTGACCTATAGTAGTATATAGTCTAAAATCAGCATTCTATAGAATTAAATGCGGATGGTACTTGTACTGAGGCGTGTAGGTGTCAATTAATTCAAATTTGTTGTCCAGCTTCCGATTGAAGATGCTGCAAAGTTGATTATGCGTGCATAGGCAATTAATGTTAGCTAGTTAACTTGGTTTTCATTATTATATATTGTTATTATTTAGATGTTGAATGATGCGAAGTTGAACATATTCAACGAAAACCTTTTCATAAAATATAAATTTGAACTTTTCGTATACAAAATTTTATTTTTCTCCGAAACTACATGTCTTAACGTCAGACATCAAGACATAAAGCTTGTAACTTGTTTTCCCAAAAAGCTATTCCAACATATTATCAAACAAGCTTTACCAACCAACTGCATAAATAAACAATATACTACTCAATAATTTACCCATCAAAATCAATACCGATGCTTTCTAAAATTCTTCCATTCAACTTACTGTGGCTGACGAACATAAATCACCAAAAAATTACCATGTCATAGTAAAAATTAGAAGAGTCGAAACTTGATAAAATTTCTTTTTAAAAAGTAAAAACAATAAAAACTCGTTAATTAGCTTAGTGACTAAGCTAGTTAACGAGTTTTTAGCCTTAGTCAATTATAAGTCGGTTAAATTGGTCCAAAAATTAAGAAAATTAGGGGGCGTCCATTAATTACGTGAGGTGTTCTAGGGGGGGAGGGGGTAAAACTAAATCTTTTTAAATCTCACTTGGGGGGGAGGGGGGGTTTTCGTAAATCTCACGTAATTTTTTTTCTTGTAGAAAATGGTGTAAAATTGCGTGAAAGTAAAGTTAAATTATAGTAAAAGTATTTCTATAATAAAATATGGAAAAATCTTATAATTATGTTTATCGTATGCATTCGAACCCTGAGCAGTCCAATAGTCTTTCGATTGTTTAAGCGCTATCGACGAACGTCGCTGCGTAAAGAGCCGAGTAACAGCGACGCACAGACAGATTCTAACCTGCTTTGTTTATGTCCGTATTACGTAAATTATTAAACTATTCAAGCAACGTTTTTAATAATTAAAGATGAGCTTTCAAGAATATTATAATGGACTGAATTAGAATAGATTTTTTATTATTAAGTTCCATTTAAGTATTTATTATTTAATTTTATTAATGTGATTTTAAATAATAGCAGCACTCTCAAACACTAGTCTTTGCTAGTCTTAAATAAAAGTAGTAGAACATATTGTGTTTTTTTTTTAATAATCCAACACATTTACACCCAAAACACAAAATTTGAAAAATCTCACGTGAGATTAGGGAAGGGGGGGAGGGAGTTAAGGAAAATCTTACCAAATCTCACCAGGGGGGAAGGGGGAGTCAAAAAATCCTCAAAAATATCTCACGTAATTAATGGACGCCCCCTTAATGAAACTGAATTAAAAATTTACATTATCTTAGATTTTATTGATAGGATCCATTCACAAAAGATTTCTTTTATAATTTAACGCAATGAGGCAAATTATATAACCTAAAATCTGTTTACTTGAAAGCTGGGCATTAAAATGTAAATTTGCATCTGCAGGACCCATAAAGCGGTCCACTTCTCTGGCGTGCGCTATTTCGCAAACAAGGGTAACGAGGTCAGCTTCATTTCTATTTTTGGATATGACATTACCTGAGTTAATGTGATTTTTGTCGAGTTTCCTCTACCTTTTTTGTGTCCTGTAGTATAATTTTAAAATCTTCTGCAATTTACACACTTTTATTTACAAATCTCAACAAAATATATTGACCGTTAAAAAAATTCGGCAAACAAAAACTCAAAGTTTCAAAGGTGGTTAAACAGTCTGCATATCTTGTAAATTTTAACATTAAAGAGATCGTTTTTCTTAAATTAGACATAAATTGTGATTTTTTAATTATGTACTTCTTCAATTCTGCTTGTATCTTTATCCCCTGAAGGTGAACTTTATTCATCGGCAAGACCGGTTTCCTTATTCCTTATTGTATGATTTATTTCAAATATTCCTATCTATATTATTTCATCATTTGGAATTGTTTTCCCTGTATCATCAATTTCCTCGTGATAATTCGAAAGATACTGTCTAATATGTCGTAATAAATATATCTCTAAAAAAATTACAGAGCCATCATTTTATTATTTGCATAGTTGCCAAATAGACAATCGACTGAACAACTCGAAAATTCACAAAGCAAATTCGGGAAAGATAGAAGAGTGCAAAACAATATTTTTTCTTAGGCCGGCGACACATTTGCGGTTGCGGCCGCGGTTGCAACCGCGCGGCCACACGACTGACGTCTGTCACGGGTAATGGCTCTTTTGACAAATATCTATCCCACTATATACCGAACTACCGTATTTTTCATGAAGTATCTACTACTAGAGATGGGTGCGTGGGATCAAGAAAATGTTAAAAAGTCTTTTGGGGCCCACTCGTGAGGACTTTAGATGGATCAAACTAAGCTACATAACGTGATTGTTGATGATTTTGTTCGGTTTCATTGCATCCGCTTGATATTGAAACACCGGCCTAACAAATTGACCATTGCGGAGGCACCCTCTGGAGAAATTGTGATTCTGATGGCACAGAAGTGTGGCAGACCTCCTCATGAGCCCCCGACATACAAGACATTTGCTATTATTGCGATATTTATGGTGCTAGAAGACAAAATGTTATGCTCAGGACCCAACTACAAGACGCCACCACCGCCAAACCGGAGGGCCTACACAGTTTTAACCCATCACGATCTTTTAGCAATCATTAAGACTACAACATATAAAAAAATCGAAAATCGAACGAGAGCCAGGATTACCTATAAAATGGTGCAGGGTCCTTTGTGTTGGTAAGTAGCAGTAAATTGCCGTTCGTATACTTAACTTCGGAACTTTGATTATTTTAAATTTTGCTGTAAACTAAATAAACTTTTTGGTCTTAAATCAATCATATTCTGCAAAACGAAATATCTTGGAACGATGTATACATTTAACAGAACGCCAAAAATAATTATTCAACACTAGATACAGAATAATAAAGTTAAATGAAAAACAACCATAATTTATGCAGTAGTAAAAAATCTTATTAGGTGTTATATAAATATTGTAATTATTAAAGTAGCCGTAGCAATTTATAGCTGTTTCATAGAAAAAGTATTACACTTTCGAATTTTGTTGAAACAAAAAATTATTGGTTAGGAAACTATATTTTTCGTTTGGTATTGTGGTAAGTCGGTTAATTATATTAATACAGTCTTAATATCCATGCTACATCGCTGGAACTATTCTAGTAAGTTTTTAATGAAACCATTCATTATGTGAGTGTTTTCACTTATTTAGAAAAAGTTTTAATGGTTTATGTTCAAAAAAGGGAATAGAAAACAGCTATATGAATGATTGAAAGTTATATGTTGGTAATGAGAGGTTGCTGTTTATATTTTGGTAGTTGCTCTTAACTTTTCGTGTTGACATAATTGATTGATTTGGCACTTCCTGTCAGAGGGTTAAAGATTTCGGCACGTTAGCCTCTAGGCTTTTTGGTTGTATCGTTTAAGTGAAGAGATCAGTAGCCCTTATCAACCTCAACAGTATTTTCACTAGACCCTTCTTGGAGAAAGTATCTCTTGGGTGCTCTAGTGTATATCTCCAACGAGACATTCCAAAATAATGTGTAAGGATGTCTTTTTGTTGAACTGGATTTGAAAGGCAAGCTTATACAATTAACAGCCAGCTATAAGATCAAGGAGAATTTCATACTCTTTTTGCTATATTGTTTGAAGATAACGGATGATTTTTCATTTGCATATTTTCGTATGTCAATAAATAGCTCCAATTAATTGTAAATTATAATAAACCGTGATATAGAAAAAGAAGATACTAGAAAGTCCATTTATTACAAAGGACGCACAACTCTACACGCGGAACTCACGGTCTGCGCGGCTGGTCAATTAGACGTTTGGCTGTGAAACATCAAAATAAGCTATTGTGTAAAGTAATGTTCTCACCAAACAACCGGCGACTGCAACCAAGCTGCAATGCAACGGCCCAATTGCTTAACCTAACCTAACCTAACCAATTGCTTTGGTGTGCCTACTGCAATCAACTGTTTTGAACTGTCTTGTCGGTAGTCAAGAACAAAATGAGACTAGCGTCTAGGTGGTCACGCAGCATGGCTGCCGAACGAGAGCTTATTTACCCGACTAGGCACCAACGTTTTCAAATTTAATTTATTGAACCTCGGCACTCTCCAAATTTAATAGTTGAGGTGCGCATGCGTCCAAGCAGCCTTTACCTTCTATTCCTATTCGATGTGACTGAATGTGAGCAGATTGGCACAGTTGGTAGGGTACTGAGCTTACAGCTCAGAGGCAGCGATGCCAACCCTACCGATTTATCGGTAGAACTACCGATTTTCGAAGTAATCTACCGATATACCGATTTGTGACACCTATCTACCGATTTTAAAGTGTTGAGGTTTGTAAAAACTTTAACTCTTTCGGATCTCGGCAATATATGCCAGTAATGCTAGTATATCACATACAATTCATGTGTCACACTTTTCTATGATTCTGGTTTACCGGTCTCGTTATTGACAACAAAAGCGAGCCGTAAACATGATTGATGAGTGCGGTGCCCGTTTAAAAAAAAAATCCGACTGCCTTCAAGTGAAATATCTTATATTTATTTTGGAAACAGCGCCTTTCAACCAGCAACCTGATATTCAGCCATTTGATCTAACAGCTTGGTAAATAGCTTGGATATTAAATTTTAGTTAAGTATTTGTTTATTCATAACAATCTCATAATTTTCTCCTGACCATACAATTTTTATCAATTGATATAATTCTTTGCTAGCGGTCTCGTTATTGACAACAAAAGCGAGCCGTAAACACTATTTATGAGTGCGGCGCCTGTTTACAAAAAAAAAAACAAGAATCACACCCCATCCAGAGAAATATATTTATTTTGTAAGCTTTGTCCAAATGAAGCAAAACACAGACAATTTCTAATTTTCTTTTTATTTGGTAACGACGGTAACGTAAATATGTCGGGCTCATCGAGTAGCGAGAATTTTATGCCTCCTTATTTCAAATCTACCGATTTCTACCGATTTTTCACCAGCAGACCTACCGATTTTTAAAATTTCGGGTTGGCAACACTGCTCAGAGGTCGTAGGTTCGAAACCCGGTTAGGACCTGGGTTTTTTTGTTTAGTTTTCTCTTTCCTTTATAAATATATTACATAAATAATATACTTTAGCACATTTTAGACATTTTTTTATTGACAGATGAAAATTCCGGATTTATACTATTTTCTGAAAAAAAAATGTATAGACCTACCATGAATATACTCGATATTGCATTGAAGAAACGGTTTGATTGTGTCACACTGCAGAAAAATCAATTTAAAATGTGATTTTTCCTTTCCTTTCAAGAGAAATCCAATTTATTTCATTCCAACATCGTTTTAAATATCATTTTTGTTCGGTGTAGGGTATTTATGTCAACAACAAACGATTTAAATGGCAGAAAGAATATGTTGTGTGACAAATGACAATGCTCAAACCAAAACGTTAAAACGGAATTTGTATAGTTGATTCCCACCTGTTGTTTACCGTTCATATGATACAATTTTATTATTTGTTGTTTTTTTCTTCTAAATTCGTCTTAATTTAAATGAAATTGAATGGAAGTGTTGCTTCTTGCTTGTCTATGCACGGTGAAATTAATTAGTAGTAGTGCTGAACGGAAGCATTATCAACTGCCACTTATAGTTGTTTCGAGTTGGCACTGTACTGGAAAATGAATGTTATATTTCTTTTGTGTCCTGTGTGTGCTCGTTAAATATAAACGTTTGCTTTTTTTTTCTACATACGTGAAAAAAACAAAACTACTGAACTCTATTTAGAGGAAGAACTGGTTCTTTATTGCACTCATCTGTCATTTTACCACAGCGCTTTGTCATCATGACAAACAGTCAAATCTACGCCATTTTAATTCCATTTAAAGCAACCTAAATAAGAAATTTTTTGGTTTTTGCATGAACGTAGAAAAAATATTGTATGCAACACGTAAAAAAGTGTTTGTTGTACTGAAAGTGCACGTCGCGTGCAATAAACACTTTCTTTTTGGGCTTGTTTATTAAATAACTATTTTACCCTCGAAATAAGAAACATCTTTCTATTTCAACAAAATAAAAGACCGAACAAACCAATTTCGAGAAACCATGATTAGTTGGTAGTTAAAATTAATCTGGAGCAGCGACATACAATTGATTATCGCTGAAAAGGTTTAAAATTCTTTAATTATTATTTATGGGGTCAGTTTCTCTGAATAATTAAGAGATGTATTCAGTGTTTAATTTATGATTGAGGAGTTACAGACCTATTTTGGATTAAAATCTTGAAACGCAGTAATTTAAACACAAACGCTTTGAAATAAAATCATAATAATTTGGCTGTTGATTAACAAATTAAACTATAAAGGTCTATTTACACACAGTGTCAGTACAAAATAAAATATCCTTGCCATAGTTTCAAATAAAATTGTTCAGACAAATCCGTCGCAGTGAAGTTTTTTACCATCAGTGCTGCTTGAGTGTCAGTTCCGTCATTTTGTATGAAAGTCTGGAACGATATTTTGTGTATTTTTCACTGACGAATTTGCGTAAAAAAAGCCTTCTTTGAACTCTGATATTTCTCTAAAAGCAAGGTACCTACTGACCGGGTACGAACTACAGTGAATTGTCACTACAAAAGAAGCACGGTTAGCACTGATACTGAACTGACACTGCTCTGATACGAAACTGATGTGTGTAAATAGACCTTAAGTTTGTACTGCAAAATATAACTAACGCTGGCCAAGAGTCTTTAATTCATAGGTATAAGATTTCAAATATTATTTCTAAAAGTACTCGATTTCACAAAAACTCGTCCAACAATCAGAGCGAAGCCAGGAAAACCTCACCATAAACCCAGCTCATACAGACCAATTAGACTCTTCAAACTCTTCGAAAGAATCCTCCTACATAGAACTAGCGAAATCATACCTAAAGAAGAACTGATTCCAATACACCAATTTGGATTCAGAGAACAACATTCGACAATCCAACAGTTTCATAGATTAGTGAACAATATCAAGCAAGCAATAGAACAAAAAGAATCATGTGCTTCAGCATTCTAAGACATCCAACAGGCTTTAGACAAAGTATGACACCAAGGAATACTGTTTAAAATAAAACAAAAATTTCCTCATCATATTTTTCTTCTACTCAAATCTTACCTAAGTACTAGATATATACAAGCCTTAGTCCAAACCTCCTTATCCAATTATCAGCCCATAAAATCAGGCGTTCCCCAAGGAAGTGTTCTTGGCCCCTACCTATACCTTATGTATACTGCTGATAATTCCAACTACCGGCGATACTCTAATCGCTACCTTCGCAGATGATACTGCTTGAGTAGATTGTAAATTTGCAATTAAATTGAAAAACAAAATCTGCGACTTAAAAATTCTGTCTCACTTCAACAGAATAATATTATACTTCTAGAGAATATCCACTTCGCGAAGGCTGTTAAGTAGCCAGCTGAAACAATTTTCGAAAACCGCAACAAACTCCAACTTCCTAGAAGAAAACCACAATAGTGGTTTAAAGCAGTAAGTTAAAACTTACAGAATATTTCAGATAATAGTATTAGAAAACAGAATCCACTTTCCGGAATTGGAATTTTAAACGTATAGGTATGGAATTGCGGAAGTAGGAAAACACCGATAATGAGGATAGTGTTTTAAGTAATGAAAAAAACTCATAAAACGAATAAAAGCTTAGAGCGGAGTATATTAGAACCGAGGGCGGACAAATTGGATTATTGACTAAACTCTGTAAAGCCCCATTAATAGTCACGTTATTGTAATATTAGTTCGTCTTTTTTAAATTATCAAGTGTAATTTTTTATTTATATGATAAAATAATGTTTTGACATGTAGAAGTTGTTTTAGGACGGGGTGTAACGAGACGTACACAACCAACACGCCTACAATATAATGTTCCACTATTGTTACTTTGCGCACCGATAATATTCATCAGATTGCTATGGGCACCACCGAGAAGGTTTGTTGTTGAAGAAAACAGATGTTGAGATGATGCCTGTAGTTTAACATGTCAAAATATAGTTTTTGATGTATAGTAATCGCAAACTATAGTCTATATAGAAAGGACAAGGAGTAATAAATCATTCATT
>CAJUYG010000319.1:47974-98319 GCA_910591675.1 Galerucella calmariensis
ACCATCTCCCCTACTGTCAGAGTCAAGTTTTCAAGACGTTTAATGCTCTATCTTATCTCGAAACTTCCACTTAATCGATATGAAAAGTTTTTCTTAGCCATTTATTTTGTGTAAATCATTTGATATACTCGTTCTTAAAGGTCATTTTAGATTAGACAATTTATTGTGCAATATTTAGTTCAAGTTTTGGAACAATTCAAATTGTTGAGTCTAAAATTAAAAATAAAAATAGAACAGGTTCTATTTTCTTAACAATTTGATTTATTGTTCGTGTTTCTGTTTCTCGATGAAAATGTTTTATGACAATGTCATTAATGTTGATAATTTGTGGTTATGTATTAAAGTGGTTGAATAATATGTCTTGGGATAAACGAGAGATTGAAATGTTGATGGTGGGGAAGAATTGGTCGATAGATATCACCTTACCTTTTGTTTGCCATCTTTTTCCGATAAAGTGTATTACTGAGTGGTTTTCTTGTTATATGGTGAACAATAAAGAATTTATTATCATTATTATTAATTGAGGAAATCTCAAAACATGCTTGTTTGTACAAAGTAAAACCAAAGATTACAGAATAAAAATGTAAGATGTTTCACTCGTTCGAATTTATTGCGTAAAGCACCGATGCCGCTGGTGACTTGGATGGTACAGTACGTCACTACGTCCTTACTTGCATTTAATTTGGCATATTATACGGGACGTCGCCCGTCGAGCGCTGTTATTTTAGAACGTTGTTTATTGGTTGTTCGTGTTTTATATGTATGTTGTATAGGTTTTTCAAATTTATTAATTAATTGTTGAAATAAGCAAAAAATCATATTAATATTTTTCTCTTTAATAGCAAAGCTTAAACAATAAATATTTTGTAATATTTGCTAATACAAAATTACGGACTTATTTTTATAATAAGGATATTATATAAACAAGTACATTAAGCAAGAAAACACAAAAATTCAATTCTATAGCTAACCAAATGGGAATTGGTCAGTTCCTTTTGAACGAATTTACTAAATTTTCTTTTCATCATCCATGTAATCAATTTCCTTCCAAATATTATGCAAGTCTCTTTACCAGAGTCCGTATATATTTCACTCTCAAATGTATATTGAAAGACAATAGATTAAATTTAACACATAAACCAAACTCCAAACTTAGTAGTTCACAACATTTATAAAAAATTTTAATAAAGGTATGCTGCAGCTGCTTCACTTTTTACTGTTTTAACCTTGTCAATATAAAAAATACGCGTTATTTAAAGATCAAAATTTAAGATTTAGTGGCCCTATTATTCTGGTGGCTAATGAGTATATTTAAATGAAATTGTGATAAATATCTGCTATATTATCAATAACTATCGCAAAATTACTAAGATGCTGGATAAAAACTGTGAATTGATTCATTTTAAAAATTCAAGTTTATTTTCTACTTACCTTTTCAAATTCATATCCCGAACATTTTTCGAAATAATTAACATTTAAAAATAAACCTTTGTGATAAATAATCCTATTAATTTAACCCTGCAGGCGGGGCGCCCTAAATCAAGACACGAATCGGGGCGCCGGGTCTCACGGACTTTTTTGTTAAATAGTTTTTTTTTCATTTTTTGGTAAATGGAATAGTATAAAATCAAAAACATATTATTTATCTGTGATTTAATTTAAAAAATATACATATACATAATACTCGAAAAAAATAAAAGCTATGTTCTAAAAACGTAACACACAAAATGTTCCGAGTAATATGAAAGATAAAAATACAAAAAATAAATTAAAATATCAAAAAAATCTCGAATTTGTATTATAATAAGAACAATTTTTCATTTTTATTGGTTTTTGGCAATATTGGAACATGGTACACACCAAGGAGCAAGGTGGGATAGACAAACAAATTTTCCACATTTTTTGCAGTAATACCTAGTTTTTGAGTCTTTTTTGCAAAAAAAACATCTTTTTTTTGTACCAGGTGCAATTTCTATTTCTAGTTCTATTTCGTCATCAACGGGCTCTTCGTCTTCCTCAATTTCATCCCACAGTCGACTTACTTACCAGAAAATGCAGAAGGTGGGTTACAAAAACAATAACAACAACTGGGGCGCCGGGTTTCAGAGACTTTTCGCTTTATAAATTTTTAAAGAGAAGACTTAATGAATCACCACTCACAACAATTTGAACTACGGGCAAAGTTAGGAAGGTAGATGGGTCCGCCGACCTTTACAGAATATTGTCGGGAAATGCCGAGCGTGTATATCATCATCAAGTCTCACGGACCCGGCGCCCCGCCCGCAGGTTTAAATATATATTTCTCTAATTGCCCCTGTATAGCTTAAAATAAAATAAGCTTTTCGAACTTATCTGGTATCTACCGGTCTCGTTATTGACAACAAAAGCGAGTCGTAAACATAATGTATGAGAGCGGCGTCCGTTTGGGACAGCAACTTGAATCAAACCGCCCTGGAGTGAAATATCTTATATTTTTATTATGTAATCTTTGGTAAAACACTCCTTCTCCTATGTTTTTAAGTTAATATTCGCTTAGTGACATGAGCTGCCGTGCAAATGAATAAATACGTCAAATTTTTCGGTTCCATAACTAACGAAATTTTTGAAAAGGTTATATTTATTTTATCATCAAATCAAATCACTGCGCAGAATCTTGAACTAAATATTATTCAATAAATTGGAATAGTCTAAAATAGCTTAAAACAGTTGTCCAATATTTCACACAAGAAATCTATTCCAAAAATTGTTCCAAAATTTGGACTAAATATGGCACGAAAAATTGTCTAATCTAAAATGACCTTTATACCCAAAATAAAACAAGCTCAAATTTTTATCGAAATTAAAAGTCCTTAATAAAATATTCAGCTTTTAAAAACGTTTATACTACTAAACAAAGAACTCAGGAAGTACTGAAAAAGTGGAATTAATTAATGAGTTTAATTTCATGCTTTTGCTTCGCTTTTATTCACTCTTGTATTTAAATATGAAATTTAATTGAATAAAAAGCGTCAAAAGCCTAATTTAGGAGAGATTGTTTTTGAATGTGCTACCGACTCGATCTTTTTCTTGTTTTTGAAAATTTTATTTTCATTAGAGCGTCGATTGTAAACTGGACTGATTATCAGGTAATGAACCGGTCAAAATTTTGTACCTGATTTCAGGTATGTAAACTTCGGGAAAGTGAAAGTTTTCGCGACACATTATTTGAGGAAGATTACTTGTCAATGGCCCCAAGTATTAATTTGTTAACGTTTATCAAAATCGTCTACCTCACATGCTGTGAAATGAGCTAGCAACCAATACCATAACATGCTAGGCTTATGATTGGCTGATTTTGTTCTGCAGTAGGGTGTTTTTGGTATTGGATTTAAACTGGCGCTCTCCAATCTCCTTAAATGCTTAGTCTCCATGTCTCGACCGTTCGATAATTCAAGTCAGAGTAGTCTGAGTGTATTCGAGGTATTTCGACAGACGAAACAGATTTAATTTGATTGAGATTATGTAGCAACCATACCAAACAATCTATAAATGTTACTTTTCATTGTATAGGCATGCCGTCAATATCCCTAAAGCCTAACAATTAAATTGAGCTTCAAATCAACCAAAAAACACAATTGTTTCTTGAAATAATAATAGTTTGGGTATAAAAACAATCCAACTAATCACCAGTTTGTTAATCCCAAGTCTAGGCGCGCACTGCGATTTGCTGACGCGTATTTCATTTGAGACTCAAACTATGTTGATGGTGAGAAGCAATTTGAGACGATTCAACTAAGCAAATTATGATTATTTTCTGTGAATTTTGCAGAAGTGGTGCTTACAATAGATCTTTTCGCGACAAACCAATGAAATATTTAATAATAGGAACATTTCCGAAGCTTTTGCTAGCTGAATGAGTGCAGCTTGGTATCACGTGAAGGGTTGAGTCATTTGGTTATTGGAAGTAATAAAGTTCACAAATCTGGTGATACGGGGTCAAAAAGTTCATCTAATACAGAGGATAAAGATGACCGTTCAACGTGGTAACCCGGCTATATAGGAAATTTTCTAATTTTTAACTTATAGAAAACCAACACTTTTACTCAACTTATGCAAATCAAATTCAAGAAAGTAAAATGAAGAATGAATCCGGTCGAAAATAACGGTATGTAGAAAGTAGACATATCGTAAATATCATACTTACTTAAATACAGAATTTACAAAGGCAGATTGTTATTGATGAGTGCTGATTACAAAAGAGGTTTTGCAGACAATAATCGATTATTCTTGATAAAGTAGTAGCATGTAAAGAGATTTATGAAATTTATTTAGTGAACTTTTTTTCTAAAAGAACCAAAAAGTTGTGTGATGAAATTATAAATAATCCCACCTAACTTCGAAGTCTGTGCTGGAGATGAAGGATTTCTCGTTGCTTTGTTTAGATTATTCTCTCTAACGTAATTATTTGAGACTTTCTTAGAATTATTTTTATTCATTTTCCAACAAACGTTAAAGTGTACTAGACATTCTTCCGATCTTTAAATCTCTATCCATGAATATGAAGTATGAGTTTACAGTGAATTTACATCAAAGTCTTACTACTTTACTATTCCCAATATATGCGTAATAAAATGGTGTACTTAAGATTTTGATTATTTGTTTTAAAAATATCTTCCATAAAACATCCATTGCACATCCTTTTATTCTTTTTGTAACGAGTTTGTATACGTTCTGTGTTTTATTGACATTTGGCTTTGAATGCTTTGATGTTTCAATTCATCGTCATCTTGTGTCAATTTAACCTTTCTATCTTATCGACGAAAGTGAATAATAATCCAAATAAACTTTCAAAACATGGATTTCTCAAAAAAATTAGTTGATGATGTAGAATTAGAACGTAGGTATACATGACAAATTAAAGACTTCCATAAGCATATAGAGAACTCCCAAATCATTTTATGAGGTGGAATGATCGAGAATTTAAATCACTATTAGGTCAAATTTATTCAAAGGTAGCAGTAAGATGCAATCGTTGAAAATATTTCATCTAAAACTGATAAATCTTTTTGTAGTCAACTAAGTTTTTGTATTATTTGAAACAAATTTTCTTCTGCAGCTGTAAAATTTGTAGATTTCACAAATTTTTTAGAGCTTTCCATTATAATAATAATAAACGTCTTTTATTGGTACAACCAAATGGCCATCGACCGAGGTCCTTCAGTCAGTATTATTTACATTATTTATTATAATATAAGTACTCAATAGTAAAAAAATTAATATTTTGTGTAATTAAAAAAAATAATTAATTAGAAAATAGAAAAAATAAAAAAAGTTGAAAGTTATTGCCAGAATTTTCACTTCATTATTTTCATTTTCCTTCAGTGACTATTTACCACTTCCCAAACTCTCTTCAGTGGCTGTACCTTTTTGGTTTTGTATAGAAGTTTGTTTGGTGTATGTCTCATTTTTGTGATGGCTCTTAAAGTTGTTGTCTCTGTTGTCTGTAGTGTTTTCCATACGGTTCTTCTTGTTGTTTGGTATACTATATGGCCATACTCGAGTATCGGTCTACAGATACTTTTGTATATGTGTGCTGCAGTTTTCTTACTTATGCCTATGTTTTGGTATGTTATGCTTCGAAAGTGTTTTCCTCGGTTAATACATTTTTTCTTTGCTATCTCCACGTTTTTGTTAAAGTTAAGTTTATTGTCGATAGTCATACCAAGGTACTTTACAGTTGATGTGCATGGAATTATGTTGTTGTTAATATAAATAGATCGTGTTTTGGGTGTTGGTGTATAGTTGAAGATTATTAATTGCGATTTCAAAGGGTTGGGCTTCATTCTCCACCTGTTGAACCATTTCTCCGTTCTGTTCATTATAATGTTTGCAGTTCGTTCATTGTTTTTTTGATGATGTTATTATGACTAATTAAATGTGAATATTTTATCAGAGCTAACTTTAGATTCTGTATCTTGAGAGATTTCTTGATTTTCCTCACTTATCTCTTCAGAGTGTCCATTTGTATCTGGAAGTTTTTTGCTTGAACTGATATCATCTTGAGATTCTGGAAAATTTAAGTCAATACAAAATTTTATCATGGGATTTTGGGATCAATTGTAACCCAATACAATCTGGCACACTAGACTGCAAAAAAGCCAGCCTGGAAAGAGGAAAGAAAGTCCGATGGACTGCAAAACAAGTTTCCACTGGAATGAGACACCAGGTTTCAAGGTCTTTATCAAAGAAACTTCACAACTGAAAGCAGAAGCTACTGCAGGACAACAGAGCAGGTCAAAAACGCCAAGTATTCTGTGCTGAATCAAACTTGGATTCAATGTTTGAAAAAAAATTGTTAATTCTATAAATTCTTGCCTTCTTTATTTCTATTATAATATGTCTGTTTTGTGGCTTTTAAATCACAATTGTCAAATATATGAACAAAGCACGCTGGTAACTTTAGTGTTATAAAAATAAGCGAGTTATTGGAATTCTAGAAAACTTCACCATTCCAGGTACACTCTGACAAAAATATATAAATTGAACGTTCAATTTTCACTTACAACCAATTTGTTCTTGAATCTCGATCACCAGTGACGTGCGTTTCAGTATAACCGTTAGTGAACTTTGTTTGGTATATCCGGCCCTTAGAGTTAAATTTATGGTATCGATATTTGTTTTTCGATTCAAAATATCGATTGTTACTACAAAAATACAACTAAAGCGACATGTTTGCTTCTGTCGACTGTATATATTAACCTAATTTTATTAAAACAATAATTGGTCTTATAAAAGTCAAGAATGTTTTCTCTGAAGTGAACAACTTGTGAATAAAATTGTATACTGTTAACTATACAAATTCGACCACCTTTCACTGAAGCATTGCATATAAAATTAAAAGGCAAATGTGGTGACAATAAACCGTCTCAGGTATAAAATATCCAAGCTGCTTTACTGGTATAGTTTAAATGACACAATGCCTTTCAAAGCAGCACATGGGCGGGTTATTTTCTGGAAATAAGCATATTTTATTCGATTTTATTAGTTTCATCCTTGCATGATTTTTAAATAAAAGAAAAGTCAGATATCAAACAAACCTAACAACGCCAGAGGATATTCGGCGATTCTAGATATACACTTTTTGCACAAAAATAAAACTTGTTGTTGAAATTGTAGATGTGATGCTCATTAATAAAATTTTTTAAACTGAAGGCGAAACATTAGTACAATTATTTCAACATTTTTTTAGTTTACAATGAAGGGGGAAGCTCAAGAACATTTTGTTAATGTTCAAATTTTAATATTTACTATTAATACCTTGAAAAATTATTCATTATTTCTTGTTTGCTTTAGATAAGGACCAAAAATGATTTGCGGATAGCTATTTTCAGCGTTAAATTAAAATTATAAATGATGGAAATATGATTCCGGGAATTGGAACTTTCTTTTAAAAATTTCCTCCAGATCCTATCTTGATGAGGTGGCTACGCGGACTATTCTACTGCGACCTTTTCAGATCTATTGTGGTCCTTTGAATCTTGATCACATTCTCCAGCCCGACTCTTTTTAAGTAGCCAATCAGCCTCTAGACTGAATATTTTATGTACTTTCTTACCGGCTGCTTTTTATCGACTAGTACAAGAAACCGCACGTTCGCCAGGCAATCGCACTGACATAGGATGTGCTCAGCTGTTTCATCCTTTAGTTGACAGAATCTGCACGTGGCTTCGTCTGTCAACTCCATTAGCTTTACGTGCCTGTTAAGCTTACATTGCCCTGTTAACATACCTACTAATGCCTTGACAGTTTTCTTGTCTTTGCTTGTTAAGTCTGCGTAAAAGTTTTCGAATAACCTGGTAAGACTACCCATCATTCTAGAGGTTTCTGTGCCACCCACATCCTTGTGGCCATATTTATTGTAGACTTTGCGACGCCGTAGAAGATGACTCTCATGCCCTGGTACCAGCGTTGCCACAGGTGGCCCGATATGGTCAGATCTGGCCCTTTTTAAGACGGAGTGGTCACTTGGCACCTTTTTTCGAAATCTGGCCCGTTTTTCCCGCCTGTCCACTGTGAACAGTGTGAACTGTTTTTCGTTCATTACTGACTAAGCTGAACACAGCCAATGACAGTCACTCCTCATGCGTTGCTGCTGTTATTGGAGAATTAAAAAAAGAATTTTTCATTTTAGATTTTATGGTTGGGATGAGGTTTGGTCATAGAGAAATACCCGTAATACATTTTTCTCTATGAGTTTGGTCCATAGAGAAATTTCTCTATGGTTTGGTCAATGTTTGGTGACTTTGGTATTGGTCCCAAATAAGGAAAACACAAAATTATCAGTTCCAACAACAACACAGCTTAACACGAAAAAAAAACGAGTCAATAGCCAAATTCCGAAAATTTGTCACTTTTCATACGTAAAATCTGGGCCGGAATTTTCAGATCCTGTGGCAACACTGCATGGTACCCAGGCTACCGTGACGTCTATGGAATCAAGTGCCTTCAGTGCCGCTTTGCTATCGGTGAAGATGGCAACTAAGCACTGTCCTTTCCTGTCTTTTAATTTTTCAAAGCCCTGGTGAATCGCCGTCATTTTGATATTTTTTGTGACGTTTTTAGATATGCTTGTTAGAAATTTCCTCCTCTTGAAGAATTTTTTTATTTTATTTCTTAAATGTTAATACTTTTCGAGATATTCGCAAATAATTAAATATTTCCGGATCTATTGAGTTATCACACATATTTTTAGCAGCAGATTCTCTATTTTTCACCATTTTTAACTAAATCGTATTCATAATGTTATCTATGAATGTATCTCCAAAATTATACTGCTCTATTAAATGTTGAATATGTTTATTTAAATACCCCTCGACAATTATGTAAACGGGCTTCATTGACTAATTCTTTTTTCTTTCACAATGCACAACTGTCATGCCTTAACACAAAAGTTTTAATTGCTTTCACATTGTCATGAAACTTCAGTTAGAAGAGTCGGAATGCTGAAAGTCAAAATAAGGTAAATATTTATGAAGTTCTTCAGAGCACCATTCATTTTAGCTTTAATGAAGCTCTCTTTGCAGTATGATTAAAATACTTCTGTGATTGCACAATTTAAGTTGACAGTATCTACTGTCTCAAAACTAATATGGAACAAATTTCTTAGATTGCTTTTATTATTATACGGTAACAAACACTTTTCACTTATTTCAACATTTTGACAGCGAAATTGTTTAGGTTTTCATTCTAGTAACTGATTAAACTATATCCTCGTTAAAACACTTCATCCTAAAAAATCCATTATTATTCACTACATAATTTTAAGCTTTTGGCCAAAGTCTCGCAAACTAGGCGAGAATAACATCGTCACCTTATTGTGAATTCCAAGACACAATGGAATAGAAGAAAATGAAATTGCAAGGAGAGGACTGATACACCCTTTTGTGTCCCTATAATCAACAACTTATATCCCGGACTAGTATTTGGCAGAGATATCACAACCAACCATTGGTAAAACCAAGAGCCAAGTTCGAGATTAAAAAACTTGATAGTTAATACTAGACATCCATAGTAGATATTCAACAACAAAATAAAAATATACTGGTAGAAAAAAATAAATATTCAAAAAATTAAAGTAACATAAAAATAACACACAAATATAATAACACAATTGGTAAAAAAATTGTCATCAAAGTGATACCTATTAGGTTAGGAAAACAAATTTGTGCCTTTAGCTGAATATAACATTTTATTAAAACATAAAGCTAACTTTGGAGATATTTCAATTATTTATAGTTGTTTCGAGATGTTTCAAGCAGTATCAGATATGAACTCCTTGAATAAACAGAGAGACACAGCATTTTATACATAGATAGATTTTATGAGGTGGCTTTTGGCCTATTCCACTGCGACCTTTTCAGATCTATTGTGATCCTCTAAACTCTAGATTACATTCTCCAGCCTGACTATGTTTAAAAAGTCTTGTAGTGTGGAGACTGAACCTGCCAAATCTTATACATACTTATTCCTTTTTTACTTACAATAAATAAAAATAATTTTAATAATGAATCATCTGAGTCAATAGAATCAATTCAATCATTGTTTATTTTGAAATTAGCATTATAATTATTATATCACTATCACAAAAAACTTAAAAAATTGGCAACAATTCCATTGACCCTCGTAAATAAATTCCATAGTCCATTACGAATAATAATGTCACATCGTTATATAAAATAATATCAAAAATCGCATGACAATAAAGAAAAGAAATATCACTTTTATATATGCAAGAAACTCAAAAATTTTGTCTTCATATTCAACTTCATTCATTATAATTTAGTTAACATTTTTTCAAATATATTGTGGAGTCATTTAGAAACAGTTAGTTTCATTTAAAACCACATTATAATTTAGTTTTCAAATAACTACCACGTTTAGTGGAAGATGTGTTCATGTTTTTAGAAATGTTTTACTTAATCTGTACAGACTTTGCACGTAAGTTTAAATTAATTATAATTTTTTCCTCTTAATATTAAAACTTGAAAAAGGATTAAAATAAAGCTTGGAAGTTGTAAAAAAGAACTTCAAGAGCTCATCCATATCTCAAATGTGGTTAAAATCCAATTAAAAGGTTTCAATAAAATTTCAAGTCAAACCAAACTGTAATTTATTTTCCAAAAACTATATATAATCACAAAATTGCGATTTATTGTTTATAAAAAGATTTTTAATTTGTCATCATATTTAATTGTCATGATCCCTGGCAATATAATATGTAAACTTTTTAATCGATGTTCATACGACTAAATATAAATAAAGTAATTTATAATTAACGTTACCCATAGTAATTGGCACGTTTATTTACGCATACATAACTGAAATCATTGCATGTGTGTGTACAGAATTATGCTTAATGCTGGCTTTAAGTGCTACTTAGCGTATGCGAACAAGAATTTAAAAAAAATAGTGATTCTATTGAACAGAGTTGGATTAACTTCTATTTACTAGTCAACCAGGCTTCGTTAAATAATAAATGAATACAGAATGGAATGCATTACGAGCTCTCATTTCTTTTATTGTTTTGGTAAATATTTACAATCGTAGCTTTTGCCAAAAGTTTTTTCTCCCAATTATTTTGTTGAAAAATGGTAACCCATATAAAATTAAGGAGGGGGAATCCATAAACAACAAATACGAAAATCACCTGTTATCATATCGCAAATCGTCACTATCCTCAGTGTCGCGTTGTTCCGTCTAACCTAACCTATCTTTATTTCGGCATTGAAATTTTACAATTGCTTCTGTCAGAGATAACACGCAACCGTTGCATATGATGTTAGGATATAATAGGTTTGTTCCCGTAGCAAGTTCCTAACTGTTATGGACATATTGAGACTGCGCAGTATCAAAAAAGCGTTCCAGCAGAGCCTGAATTCTGATAGTGCGCAGACTCAATATGTTCATAACAGTTAGGAACTTGCTACGGGAACAAACCTAATATACAGAATAATCAAATTTCAGACTGTCCGCAGTTTGTGCAGTCGAAATTGGCTTGTTTGGGTTTTAATAGGATGGTTTTGAGCATAGGGATACAACAGATCGAGGCAACAAGCCATATGCAGCTGTGTAAGTGGGAATGTCCGTCTGAACTCTAATAAGAGAGAATGAGGCAGACGATTTGAGATTTTTCTGTCTTTGTCTGTGTATATAGCATACGCGCTATTGGAGAAAAACAATATAAGCCTCAAACTTTCTATCTCTCTTTGACAAACTGACGGGTTCCGAGCTGGCTTGTTGTCTCTGTTCGAAAACCGTCTAAACCAGTCCCCAGTCTCAAGCAAGGACGATTTTCAGATTACTTTTTACGCATGCTCAAATAATATGCAAAGGAGGAGGGTGGGAGCTATTTAAAAAATTTGCTTGAAGCGGTTAGAGGTTAATGTTTTATTGACGGATTGTGTGCTGTTTGTTTTGGATTATTTTTTTCAATTTAACATTTACGAAATGGATGTTAATGATTTAATTGAAATATTTGAGAAGAGTTCATCATCATCATCAAGATAATGTTCTTGGTGTGTTCAACAATGTTATAATTTCAGACGTCTTACAAGACAATAGCAAAAACGAAAATTTTGTGGAAGAGACTGTACCTCAATATTATGGGAAGCAGTTTATGCAACATTTTAGAAATAGACCATGAGAGATATTCGGGTTTTTTCAAACTCTGTCCAATTTCAAACGGTTCGAGAATACTTCGTAGGAGTGAATAAAGTACGCAATTAGTTCTGCGCAATTCCAGATTGGCTTACGAACCGTCCAGAAACAAAAACTCGAATAAAGCTAAAGTTTGTTCAACTTGTTGAGTCTTCTATTTGGCTATTCATCAAGGAGGACACTAAAAATAACTATTGTTGAGAATTCATCTATTTTTAAAAGTATGATTAAAAAATTTGAATTTTTTACAAATTTCATAAATATATCCGAATGTTCCGTTGAATGAATACCTTGAAGTCATTTAAAACTGCCACTCCATGACCTATTCTGCAAATGTTATTTGATTAACATTTCCAAATGTTTATAACATGTTTTCAAGGTTAACTTCAAATGGATACTCCCTCGAATAAATTAATCGTATACTGGCGTTGGCGGTGTAAAAATAATAAAATATATTTAAATGAAACTTGCTCTATATAAATTGATAACAATGTAAATATATCTAACTAATAAAAAGTATGTTTTACTTGGTCATTCTTTGACAAATAGAAATACCTACTGAATATTTGCCTAGATCGTCAGCATTTTAATAACCAATAAATATTGACTTGAACAACATCTATTGCCTTTGTTCAAAAAGCTATAATCGAATAGTATGTACCTATAAAAATGCCAAAATAACTACAATAATCAGATTAAAAATGAAAAACAAAATGACAATGCGCTTAATATGTAAATTTCATAATAAACCTAAAAAACTGTATGGAAGCTAGTTGTAAACTATGCAACAGTTAGGGTAAAAGTATCTAAAAATGTAAGGTTAAAATCAACAACGTGGACTGCTCTAATCCGATGGTCGTGGCAGATTTTCCGATTTTTATTATTTTTCTTTCATCCAGTCAGTAAGGAATACGACTTAAAAATAAAAATACGTGAATTGATAATATCTCTATTAGGATATTGAAATCAACAATTGAACCAGTTGCTGAACACTTAAGGTGATATCAGACGGTTCACTTTTCGTTCGTTTTTGTCTTTCACTCGGCATCTTTCACTCGAAATGATACATCTGAACTCAAAATGCAACAAGAGTACTGAATGAATTCATTAAGGGGAATCTATCGGCAGCGATTTGACAAAATATCGAAGTATTTTTGGCAAAGAATTTTGAGGTAATGGATGTATTGAAAATTAAGAAAAAAATATATCATGTAGATTAATGTTGAACTTAGAGCTCTCATCGAATAAAAACTTTGAAATGCTCACCCAATTTTGTTGAAAAAAATACGAATCATGAGGTAATTACACATATTAAGCAAAGTTTGAGCCCTTGTAAAGAATTAAATATGGATTAAATGGAAAAACTAATTGATAAGAAGTCTAATTTGAAGCTTTATGAATACTATATAAAAATCTCAGAATCCTCAAATTACTTATGACCGTACAATTCCTTATTGAAATTCGGTTGCTACCACTAAAATATCGGATAAAAATCCATCTCTCGCTTTTCTATCCTTCTATGACTGACATTGTCACTCTGCTTCGGTAGTCGTGTGCCGTTCCATTGTTGATACAACGCTCGCCGATCTCGGCGGTCTCCCAGTTCAGTACTGACGAAGCTCATAGAGTAGTACGTGAACCAAAATCCGCTTGGACCGCTTACCTACCTACATGTTGCGGAGCTTTCATATTTCTAATAAAATTTTCGTTATGTGAACTTAAACGTGAGAACGTAGGGAAACAAAAAAATATACAAAGCATAATTGTGCAAGGTCGAATTTGGTAGATGCCCCTTAATTAACCGATCCAACGATGTTGGATTTTAGCATTCGGTATCATTCACTCCCAGTCAGAATGAACGAAAAATGAACCGTCTGCACACGAGAACGTTCACTTGGATTCGGCTATTTTGTCTCGAGCTCTGTAGCAGCGGCACGTCACGTTGCGTCGGTAAATTAGCGATAAAATGGTGTTCACCCGACGACATATTTTGAAGAAGAACAGATGAATGTTCTTTTCTTTGTCATTCACACCAAGTCGTGTGAACATGGAATGAAAGAATAATGAAGCATTCACTTGCGTGAATATTCACTCGAGTGAACCGTCTGATATCACCTTTAGCATACTGCTACGTGTAGGCTACTAGTGTTTTTTGTATCAATTGATTCTGGCAAACATGTTGCCGTATTGTTGACCTCTCATGAGCATTTGCTTGAATTTTGAACTATACAGCTCATGATTTAACGGTATATTTTTGTAGTGGATAATAAACTGCTTGAAGGACCGAAAAATATTTCTTGTAAAAGTGGAAGAGCCCGCTTCTAATTTTCAGATTATAAATTGCGGATTCCTCAGGGATCTGTTCTAGAACCACTGATATTTTTAATTTTTATAAATGACTCACCTAAATATAAAGACAGCCAAAATATTATCATTTGAGGAACTTATCTTGACAATATCTTTATTGGAGTCCTTCGTCCTGTGTTGTTAATAGTAAATATTTATTATCGGGTTTTCAGTGGTATTAATAGCAAAGAGCTTAAAATTCAATTTGAAAATATATGTATTACACCTCAAAAGGCTGTAAAATTTTTAGGTATTTCTGTTGATCAAAATATGAGGTGGGATATTCACAAAGATCATTTGTGAATAATCTATTCCAAAGCACAGAACTAATAAATTTGAACTGTCGCCCTTATTTCAAGGCATAAAATTATATATTCATTCACCTAGAGAGTATAAATCTGGTAACTATCGGTTCTTTAAAAGAAAACTAAAAAATTTGTTTGTTATTATATTTATTGAAATGCCCTATACATTTGTATGTCTTTATTCTTTGAGGATTAATAAAGTTTACTTACTTACTCACAATTCTTAGCTCGAATTAGTGAATATTAAAAATAATTTCTTTTCCGCCCACTCCGTGCAATCTGAACTTGCTCCTTTTGATTAAAACATGACCGTTCGTTTTTCATAGTTAACCTCATAAATGCCCTGAAATAATGGGAGCATTAAGATGACAAACGGGAAGTTATAAAACGTACTAAAAATTATTCATTAAATGAGGATTACACGTTAGCTAGTAAGAGATAGTTTAAATATGGGATAGTCCAAATAATTAACTACATTTAATCGTTTAATCTCTTGACAGCATTGCATTATGTATACATTGTTTATTGTTATCGTTGTTAATACTCAAATCAGAAGATAAAATAGTGTCGTAATATGTGGCAAATTTTGTGCATTTTTTGGAACCACTGGATTTGCATCTACGTCTGAAGGCATAGTTACAAGGTCAGTGGTTCGACGAACCTGTCATTTCGAACTGTGGTTCAATACGGTACGCGATCTATGTTCATGTACGTTCACATATGTATTTTGAACATAACAAAATCACATAAGCTGGTCAGTTTCATTCTAGTATCTTATTTTTTGATAGTTACAATTTTTTTTTTTTTTAATTTCTTGGGAAATTAAACCACAATATTTTTAAATTCTTTATTTCAACGTTTCGGTAGCGTTCCAGCTACCGTTGTCAAGAAAAAATAAGTAGAAATTAATTTTTATCCCTAACTGACACAACAGAAAAAATTATTTGACAACTAGACAATCAAAAAATATTTTGAAGTTTAAGACTGCAAAATTTTGTTATCAAATTTTTATTAAGGTCCATTCATAGTAGATCATATCTCTGGCAAAATGTGAAATGAAATATTTCATTTTATTACATTCCAACGATATGATAGTCTACTAGAAATGGAATCCAGTGAAGTGCACGTTCCAGGAACGGTTTTTATTGGGATAGCGCGTTTTTTTTCGCTTATATTGGAAATGTTGTTAATAAAACGCGTTTCTTGATAGTTTTTTGTGTATGAATATTTAAGTTTTTGAAATATGTATACTCAGTTTTGTGATTTTGTGTATTGAAATGTGTATCGATTAACAACTATTCAAATTATAAATCATAAGAAAACCTGGATAAAAACTTATGATGCTGTCCTGATAAAGCAGGTAATTGATTATTGGAAATTTCTCTTTCTAATATTGGTAACCAAATTTGACTACATTCGGCTGAAATACTAGCTACACATTTACCTGCATTTAGTTGTATTGAAGCACTTTCTTTGATTTTTCGTCTTTTATTATTGGGTTCTTTTAATATTATTTTTGATGAATCCCATTGAATTTGAGGACCCTCTTCCCAAGCATGTTTGCAAATAGCTGACTTAAAGAATTCTCTATATATCTTTGATATATTTTTTGTGTTCGTTTATTTGTACTTTCAATGGTCTAGATTTTTCACCTAAATAAAATTTGTCGCATTCACATGATATTTGATATATGCAGGTTTTTGAAGATTGTTCTTCATTCTTTGGTTTCGTTTTTGTTAGTATTGATCTCAATGTATTATTCGATTTAAAACTAGTTCTAATATTGAATTGATTACCAATTTTCTTAATTCTTTCTGATAAACCCTTAACATACGGTATTGTCAAGTTTCTAAAAATTATGTTAGCTGAATTATTAATATTATTGTTATGGGGTATTAACAATGAGCCCCTCTCTATATGCTTAATCTCCTTATTTACAGATTCTGCAGAGTAATTATTGTTATTTAAAACATCTTTTAAAAAAGTTTTCTCCTTTGTAAATTGATCATCACTAGAACAAATGATTCTGGCCCTATAGTATAAAGATTTTACTATCCCTTTTTTAACGCTTATAGAATGATTCAAGTCAAAATTCAAATATCTATTAGTGTGTGTTGGTTTGCGGTATACACTTGTTTCATACCCTGTAGATGTTTTATTAATAAGAACATCTAAAAATGGCAAAAAATTGTTATTTTCAATTTCAATTTCAAATTTTATAGATTCCTCTCCTTCATTTATATTTTTTTTAAAATCATTAAGAGATATTAAATCATGACAACGGTAGCTGGAACGCTACCGAAACGTTGAAATAAAGAATTTAAAAATATTGTGGTTTAATTTCCCAAGAAATTAAAAAAAGAATGAATAATATACCACAAGGAACATACAGAAGATAGTTACAAATTTGTATCAACCACAGTTCGAAATCTGAAGAAATTTTCAAGTTTGTTCCTTTAAAACATTACCCAACATATCTGATCTGAAATTTAATTTATGCATGTAAAAATAATTGATTAATATCTAATAATATATCATATGTATGTTGATATCTACCATCTTTTTCCTGGTGTTTATAACTGAACTGATCTCTTAGTTACTAAACCAATGAAATTTTTATCTAGTGTTATCTATTGTTGTTTTAAGAACATGTCCTCTTTCAATTACCTATATACGTGATTTCCATCAAGCTCACCCCTGTTATTCTGTACCATGAGGTGAGTATTTCTTGAAAATTGTTTGTCTCATAATCATCAGCTTAAGATCTCTGTTATTTAATCCCATTTCTTCAGATGAAACTTGCTTTGGTAACTAGACTCTTTCAGCCAGTTTCTGTATTGTTCATATATCTTCTATTTAGACCCTGTTATGTGCTTGCTTTAAGACCAGTTTCGGAATTTGTCCTTTTGTTAATTTTCATTGTAACCTCAAGAACTTGTTAAGTGTCTTCTAGTAAAATCGTCATCTTGTTAACATCCAAAAATACCGCCATGCCCTTGGAGACTGCATTAACATTATTCTATGTATCCGTCCCCCATAATGTAAGACACGTTTGTGATTTTGTGTTGTAAAATGGATGAACCCTTCCTCCAGATAGCTTCCATTAAAATATAATATAGTACTGTATTTTTGGTATACTTGCCGTACTAGATATTGTGCGAACTTAAAGTTGTCGGCTCTTTGTTCTACTGTAATTCGATACGATACCGTCATAGTCCGCAATATAACTTAAAGGGGATATACGATTAGATAGCTGCATTAAAAATATTACTAGTCTACCAAACTTATTAAAAAATCAGAATATTTGCTAATTACTGGAAGTTTGACCTGCTTACTTTATCCGATACTTTGCCACTCATCATCAACAATCACCCTGTAGACCTGTCTTGTCGACTACTATAATTATTTTTAAATATTCTTTGTGTTCAAAAAGGAAGTTCAGTGATCTTGGCACAATCTCACTATTCATATAAAGTCCTTACAGTTTGTTTTATTAATAATCACATAATTTTATACATACAAATACTGTTTATAAAACAATTGTAGGATGTCACTGATGCACAATGAATTAATAATACATATCAACACAGGATCACCCAAATTAAATAATAAAATTCAACTTGGAATGATCGCCACGCAATACAGCTATCGTCACAGTAGAAGAAATCAATTAATTCAACTCACTTTGACGACCTTATTTGTTTGAACTAATTATATGAAAATAAAAATCTTTCGCTACTTTCCCAGCTAGTTTTATTTGTTGGGATTCGAAACATTCTAATTAAGTATTTATATTTTATTTCTCATGGTAGTGTAGTCTCGACCTTAAGCATTTCACTTGAGTCGTAGCAAGCACAGTTACTTCTTTAATTGTATTAGTAGCACCGTAGTTGTTGGTAAGCAGATGTCACATAAATATTTGGACACTTAATAAAAAAGGAAGACATCATTCTACTATAATAATTATTCTGGGAATCTAAACGAGGTAACGGTATCCACATAACGAAATGCAATTGTACTAAAAACATTCCAATAAATTAATAAATTACAATAAACTTTTATGCTTTCGTGTGTTTCAATTTATAAGAAGAATGAAAGGAATAACAAGGAGAGATCGTATTAGACACTAGACAATAAGTGTTCCTTCGTAACTCAATAAGCAGCAATATAATAAAGAAAAAAAAAGACTTACCGATTTTGCTTAGACGATCTTATATATTTACATTTTTTCTTACCCAAGGTTAATGAGGAAAAATTCAGGATAAAAAAAGGATAAAGAGATTGGGCAATCCATTAAAGGTTCGATTCGATTTCGTTTTACTAAAAATGCGGTGTTGCCAATAATTTTCTTTAATTTAAACAATAGGCGCAAACAATAAGAGAAGGATTAAAATTAGAACCTTCACTGGAATTCATAAAAAAGAGGCAACTGAGTTGGAGGGGACACTAACAGAGAATGGAAGATACCACAAATATGGCGGACAAGACCACAGAATAAGAGGAAAAGAGGAATAAATGCCTGGGGCAAAACAATTGAAAATATCCTAAAAGTGAGCAATCTAGCGTTGAATGAAACAAAAATAAAAGCCAAAAACAGGAAAGAATGGTGGAAATTCATACTTGAATGAAAAGAGATCACCATCCTACACCATACTATATGGTAGAAAGATTTTTGATTATATCCATGTCTGGATTCGTTTTAAATTTGATTATCCTCGTTCAATTATTTAGTGTGAATGTTGTCTACTTTCATTTACCTATGCCATTTCGAGGAATTACATTTTTTTTAATTTGGTAATATTTATTAAACTAATAAGTGTTCCAAGTTTCGAAATAAGTTACAAATGATGTTGGAGATTTAATTTTGTATGTTATTAAAAATGTTCCCAAAGCACGTAGTTCTTTTGTACGTTTTAAAATTTCTTTACTTTGTTTTGGAATTTAACTCAACTTTTCCTTCCTTACTAATAAGTTTCTTTATAAAATGTATCGGGTATTTATTAGATGCTCTCTTATATTAAGTTCAAAACTTGTCGTACTTATAATCGTCACATTCTATAGAATAAAGATAATAACTATGTAACACTGATTTTCTACAATGTATATTATCGCAGTATGCTTTAGTGGTCAAGAAAAACACAATTAAATTGCCATTGAAGTAGTATAAATGCATGATATCCAATTTAGTACCAAGAAATCAAAAGAAGCCAATGAATTCTTATCCATATTTTTTTTATGAACATTTCTTAGATTTCGAATATACTATACCTTGTTTTTAAACTAAGAGGAGCGATTTGAGTTTAAGTTGGCATTTCTGCTGCCTACCGATTGGTCAGATTGTTTTACACTGCTTTTTTGATACAATTGACAAGGACATTTGTCAGTTTTATTTTTATTTATAAAAAAATATTCATAACTTCAATATTTATCACAACTTTTTCATATTTGTTTCATTTCCAAAAAAGCATTATGTCCTAAAAATATTTTCTCGGATTATTCGTTTCTTTTTTATTCGGTATCAAAATCTACAAATTATAACCATTTTTTAATAATTTATTTCCAACAGGAACCTGTTAGTGCTGTTCACTGTATAATTGTTATTTCATTTCACTATTACTTCTCGATTTGTTTTATTGTAGAATTAAAGAAAAAAGAAAAAGAAGTATAAACAGACATTCTGTATAATAAATTAAAACGTTTTTATTTAGAGACAATTGTAGATAACGAGATGATTAACCTATTTGATTATTTAAATTGGCAGAGTGTTCGAGCGATAGCGCATTACTATAGTGATGACAATATTTAAACCGAGCCCCGTTATACAGTGCTTTTCAGATAAAAGTATCCACCTTTAATAACTTTTGTAATACTGGTATTTAGAAAAAATCCAAAAACACGTCAATTTCTGTTGGAAGGAGCAAGTATTATGGCTTATTTAAACTTACTGGAAAAGCCACCCCCTCACCCCTAGCAGCATTCCCTTTATTTTTTTAAATTACTTTTCATATTTTTTATGTAAAATTTGGATACTCCTCTTTAAGCTGATTTCAAAAATGTATAATACTTGTAGGTTAAAGTGGTTAGTTTATGAGATAAACAATTTTTCTTTTAAGAGCACAAATTTTACTTATTTTTTACTTTCACCTTATTTGCCTGTACTAAAATGGGTTGTACAACAGTTCAAACTCTTTAATCTTTTCAACTGTGCTATTTATTATGAAGTTACAATAAGTGTTCAAAATGAGTACCATTCACTTCCATACAATGGTACAATCTATTTTGAAATGCCTTTCTGACATTGCTTAATACGGCTGGATTTAATTGTCGACATTCATTTTCTATCCTCTCTCGTAAATCATCCAGAGATTCTGGTTGGGTAGCATAAACTTTTGTTTTTAAATACCCCCATAAAAAGAAGTCTAAGGGGTTAAATCCGGTGACCTAGGTGGCCACTCCATCATCTGCCCCCTTCTACCTATCCAACGAGCGGGGAATGTTTCGTTTAAAAATCGTCGGACAGGCATAGCATAGTGTGGGGGAGCTCCGTCTTGTTGAAATACCAGTAAATCTTCGGAAAGGTTATCATCATTTTCTATTATTGTTGTAATACGTGGGTCAACCCCTTCCCTGAGTAACTCAAGATATGATTCACCATTTAAATTTCCGTTGATGAAGAAAGGTCCGACAATGTGGTCACCTAGGATACCACACCAAACGTTTAACTTTTGGGGATGTTGTGTATGGAATTCACGCATAATATGTGGATCACTTTCAGCCCAATATCTACAATTATGCCTACTTACTAAGCCATTTAACGAAAATGAGCATTCATCAGAAAAGCAAATATTGTTTAACAATTGTGGATTGTTATTGATAATTTGCGTCATTGATTTTCAAAACTCTAGACGACGATCAAAATCATCTTCATTCAACTCGTGCACCAACTTAACTTTGTATGGGTGGTACTTGAATTTATGTAGAACTCGGAAAACTGTAGAAGATGAAACACCGATCGGTCTACTTATTGTTGACAACGATTAAGCTGACTTGCCCTAAAATTGCCACTTGGATTGCTTCGTTATTTACGAGTCCCTCTCGCTTATGCACTTTATTGCAAACAGACCCTGTTGTGGTAAATTTCTCCATCAGTTGAATTACATACTTATGAGTTGCATGTCTTCCGTCATGTAATTCGTTAAATATTCTAGCAGCAGCTCTTGCACAATTATTATTTTGGTAGTATAAACCTACAATTTCAATTCTTTCTTGCAAAGAGTAAACCATTTCAGAGAAACAAAATAAATAATGTATCAAATTACACTATCAATAGTGACTTTAATAAAAAGTAGAGTTTTTTGTTGTTTGGATTTTTTAAGTAGAATAAATAATTAAAGAGTTTGAACTGTTGTACAACCCATTTTAGTACAGGCAAATAAGGTGAAAGTAAAAAATAAGTAAAATTTGTGCTCTTAAAAGAAAAATTGTTTATCTCATAAACTAACCACTTTAACCTACAAGTATTATACATTTTTGAAATCAGCTCAAAGAGGAGTATCCAAATTTTACATAAAAAATATGAAAAGTAATTTAAAAAAATAAAGGGGATGCTGCTAGGGGTGAGGGGGTGGCTTTTCCAGTAAGTTTAAATAAGGCATAATGCTTGCCCCTTCCAACATAAATTGACGTGTTTTTGGATTTTTTCTAAATACCAGTATTACAAAAGTTATTAAAGGTGGATACTTTTATCTGAAAAGCACTGTGTATATTGTACATATAGGAGATATTTTCGTAGGTAATAATGATTTTTTCTTGTTGCAGGTAAATAAGTTCCCGGTAAATCTTTCCCAGTAAGTAAATTCAGTTTATAAAAAAAGTAGGAAGAAAAATAATTTATGGGAGAAGTTTTCCGACCAACTGCATGAAAAACAAAACTATTAGTTGGTTTTTGAAACCTTTTTTGAAATAAAAACTTGTTAAACTTGGTAGTGGTATTTATGGTGATCATATTGTTGAACCATATTTTATTGTTTTTTCTGTTATTTTTTGGAAATCAAACCACAATAATGTTTTTTATTTTTTATTTCGACGTTTCGATAGCGTTCCAGCTACCGTTGTCAAGATTAACTATTAATAAAATAATTTTTGGTCCCTATCTGACACAACGAAAAAAATTTGACAACTAGACAATCAATCATATTTTGAAGTTTAAGACTACAAAACTTTGTTGTCAAAATTTTATTAAGGTCCATTCATAGTAGATCACATCTCTGGTAAAATGTGAAATAAAATATTTTATTTTATGACATTCTAACGATATGATAGTCTACTAGAAATGGAATCCAGTGAAGTGCACGTTCCAGGAACGGTTTTCACTGGGATTGCGCTTTTTTCGCTTATTTTGGAAATGTTGTTAATAAAACGCGTTTGTTGTTACTTTTTGTGTATGATTATTTTTGTTTCCAAAATATGTATAACTCAGTTTGGTGATTTTGTGTATTGAAGTGTGTATCGATTGACAACTATTCCAATGATAAATCATAAGAAAACCTGGATAAAAACTTATGATGCTATCATGATAATGCAGGTAATTGATTATTGGAAATTTCTCTTTTTAACATTGGTAACCAAATTTGACTACATTCGGCTGAAATACTAGCTACACAACTAAATGCAGATAAATTTTGACAACAAAGTTTTGTAGTCTTAAACTACAAAATATTATCGATTGTCTAGTTGTCATATTTTTTTCGTTGTGTCAGATAGGGACCAAAAATTATTTTATTAATAGTTAATCTTGACACGGTAGTTGGAACGCTACCGAAACGTCGAAATAAAAAATAAATAACATTATTGTGGTTTGATTCCCAAAAAATAAGAGAAAAAATAATAAGTAATGCCACAAGGAGCTTACAGAAGAGATATTTTATTGGGAGAAACTTGAAAGGTGAGTCTCGTCTACAATTACTCAGATGAGTTATTGAACCTGAAATAACGCGAATACCAGAAAATGATGATACCAGGTCAAAAGCTTTGCTAGCTTTTCAACAAGATGGAGCACCTCCTCATTACTCTCTCGATGTAATACAGTTTTTAAACAAATAATTTCGTGCTCGGTGGACAGGTACACGATGTCCAATAGCCTACTAGGTCACCCGATTTAAGACTCCTAGACTTTTTTATGGGGAATGAAAACCAAAATTTATGCCACTCCAGCCAGAATCTATAGAATTATTCAAGAAAATCAACAAACAACCCCAGAATGTTACATAACGTTCGAAACGCATTGAGGCTCGATTGTATCATTGTATGGAAACCAATGAAAGTCAATTTGAGCACCTTATAAAATAATTTAGTATTGTTTTTCTTTTTCTTCGCTTATATTAATATTTACAGACATCGGCAAGATTCGAAAAATGTGTAATGTCGTTGGATATTGATTTGAAAGCAAATGATTATACTTATCACTTTCGTTTTCAAGAGAATCATATCATTCATGATATTAAAGAAACTACCTCTAATCAAACCAGAAATACTCATTTTTTCCTTAAAATGTGCTGAAACCAAGCATAAAAGGTATAATATTACAAAACATACTATGGCTAATTACTACAGATTTATTAATAGAAACACTTACACACTATATTAATGTATACTAATTCATCTACACTCAGTATAATAGTAATTCATGTTTAACACTCAATATCAATTTATCTTCACTATTTCGTTCAAGCACTGTTTACTAAAAACTGTATAACTAACTCAATTGAGAGAACAAACCCTTCGCTTTCGCCAAAATTTATAGTTTAGAGACAGGACCGGCTTCTGAGCTGGTAACTACTCTATAAAATTTTAACCCTTCCTCCTTTCTACGGACACTTTATACACAGAGTTTGTGCTCCTTATATCTAGTCTCCATAATGGTGCAATTCAGAATTAATTATTTTTTTCTACTCCTATTCTTTAAGTTGTTAATTGAATGCCAATTTCCAGATTCATAATGATAGTCATTATAACACTGGTTTTCATTATGAAACTGAAATATTGACCAATAGAGATCTAGATTTTCAAATACCCAAGTAGGCAAACCCAATATTTTCTGTGGAATGTTTGACAGTGTTTTATGATAGTTTAAATCTTTTGCGTTAGTGTTTAATAGAAATGTCGAGCACCAGACTGAAAATACTTAATGACCAAGGCAAATACATATTTAAACTTATTATTTTTGTTTACAATAATAATTACTAATATTAACAGTAACATACTTATACGCTTTATGCTATCATTTCAACCATGTGGTCCCGTGGCGCAGTGGGTAAAGGCGCTGCAAGGTTTTTTCGATCTGTACATTCCGGGTTCGAGTCCTGGGTAGTACATTATTTTTATATTTTTTTTAAATCAAATTTCTTCGTAGAAAAAATAGTGTATGCAACTCTCAAGTAATGATTATTAATACACTCGCATTAACCATACCATACCATACCGGTTAATGTTTGTATCTTAATAACCATCATTACATGATCGCTGCATAATATACTATTAACATTAGGTACTTGTAGTTATATTTCATAAATTGATCAAATTTCACCTTTTCTTTCGTCAAATTCAAATCAGAGTGTAGAAGAAAGGTCATTGACCCCAGTTATTTCCACAACTCCTGAAGTGCTCTGATCAAAATCAATATTCTGAATTTCAAGAAATGTTTTTAAAGAGAGGACAAAAAAAGAATAAAGCGAAAGAAAATACCAAAAATTTCAATGAACGTAATTGAATATTTCATTGACAAAAAACGCTATCCTTTTACATGGATACTTAACGATTACGAGATTTCCAATCTTGGTAACAAACCTTTCAGTTTAGCGTGGAAAAGAAAACAATCCAAAAATTGTCGGAGAAAATTCGATTGAATGATATGACCCAATCGAGCAAATTGCCAAATTTCCGGTAAACATACTCAAGTGATTTTGTGGATGTCCAAATGAACGACGGAGTTCCAAATATTGTTTTCTAATTGAAACGATCGCTTTATCATCACACACACTACTCAAATAATTTGCGGAATGTTTACAATAAAGCCCAGTCTGGAGACGCTTCGTTTGAATCAGTGGCGGAGGCAAAATCGATAATAGACATCTTGCACATATTTTATTTTACTGAAATTATAATCTAGACATAGACACCGAATAGTAATGAACTCTTACTATTCGGTGACATAGCCAATAGATCATCTACAGAGAATTTGAGAGATTTGCGTGCCCATATCACTTGTGAACCTACCTAACGCTTTTCGAGCCTATGCAATATCCCAATACATTTTAAATAGTCGATTTAAATATAGCTGGTTAGTGAGTATTCATTTTATGGTTTTGTATGTGTATTTTAAAGTTTTGCCTATAGTTTTTGTAAGATGTACTGAAAAAAGTGTTTTGCTGCTATGTATATTAATACATCTTGTTTTTTTGCTGGCTCGACCATTAAATTATTAAGTGTAAATGGCGCAAACTGAAATCAGTCGTATAATACACTTGGCTTTTCCAAAACTACTGGGCGCATTGTAATATTTCCGAAATTATCATGAATATCGCATAATGCAATGTAGATACATAAATCATTATTATGCCGTCATCAGTATAGACATATAGAAATTATAATCTTGACGCTAATAGATCATCCATCAAAAGATTTTTTCAAATTCCCAAATTTAAAGAAGCTAGAAGGGATTGGAATTCATAATATTTAATTGTGTGCGAAAACACCAGTTCAAAATTACCTAGTGGGGTGACGTCATAGAACAGTAAGGTCGCGGTACACGCATATACAAATATGCTGTTGAACAGGGAATCGCATGTAGTTTCAGTTTGTCCCCAAAAACGATTTAAAACAAAGACAATTATGGATTAGGCAGGTTAGACGTGAACCAAAGAATTTTCAACGGTTTCTATGTGTTTGTGAAGATCATTTTGATGCAAGTACCCAAGTATGAGCCAAAATTATATATCTACAAACTTAGCTAATAGGCACGATTTATTATAACAGTAATTAATTAATTCTATAATTCAGGGGTTCCCAAACTTTCTCAGTTTGCAGCGCACTTACTGGTTTAGTATTTTGTCAGGGTGCCCCTACTCGCAATATGCATATATAGTTGTGTCCAACAAAGTGTTGCATATGTATAATGTATAAAATATGTGCCTTGCATGCAACTTGCCTACTGTATAGTAGCAAAGCGCAAGCTTTGTACAAAACTTTATTATTTAACACCATTGTAAATATATTGGCACTAGTTACAAGACACATGAATGAAAACAACTCCAATACAGCCCTCGCGAAAATTCTCTTCGAGCGACGCGTAGGTCGAATACGAGCTTCTGGAAATTCTAGAAGTTTGCTCTGCTCTGTCGTGCTCGATTAATAGCGGATGCGGCGCCGGCGTTGCCAAACGTAACTCAAGCATCTGGTTTCTTCTTGCGGCGCACACTTTGGGAATCACTGCTTTAACTATTGGTACCTATGCTTCTGGATTTGTAGAAAACTTGTTCCAATTCAGTCTTGATTTTCATTGAAGAATTTACGATGGGCACTCATCAAACTCAACCCAGTCACTCTGCCCTCTACCATTGTACTTCTATTTCAGCCAGATCATTACCTTTCGACGGTTACTGAAAGATCGTTCAAAAGTATCCGTAGTGGATGAGAAAGCACTAAAAATAAGGAAAAACCATTTGGTATATTATCTTGAAACTAATAAATTACAAAATCCGCGTTGTTTACTTTATTAACATGATAGACTATTAGTAATCCTCGAAGATGCTTTCTTTCAAATGAAAATTATGTTCGAAATGAATTTAGTTTGGAAAATCGCCAAGATTTCAATTGAATCAATATTGGGAGTCATGTGCATCATGTGTATTTGTTTTTCTTTTGAACTCGAATTTTAAAAAGAATGTTGGCATGACCATCACGAAATTACAGTTGTACTAGTAACTTTATTGAAATTACTGAAGTGGCAATAAGTTGATGTGAAATGATGTAGCTCGATTTTTATCGTTGCGATATTACTCGAAATTTGACTAACATTTATAATGCTTTTTATCGGGGTATCTTTTTTTGTCCTGTTCAGTAGGTGTTCATTATGGTAGATAATAAAAATTATGCTTTATATGTTCCACAACATTATAGTAATTGTAGAGTATTACTTACTGCATAGTCGGAACAGAGTCAGATGCGTGCAGATGCATCCGCGACGTGTAAAAGGTGGGATGCCTCGCCAATACTGGCGATTCGCCTTCAGTCATGACTCACCATCAATACCTCGGGGGAGTGACACATGCAGATATAACGGAAGTGAACAGTAACTTTGTTCATTTAAATGTTACACTATGTATGTTATTCCGATTTCAGGTTAAATTTAAATGTTTTTTTCTCTACGACCGTGCATTTTAACCCACTTTCCCGCACGCATTTAGCTTTGAAAGTGTCATTTTCCCGCACTAGTGCGGGAAAGTAAAATTATTCAAATTTTGACCTTATTAGATAGTTTTTTTACTTCGGAAGTTATAACTATTGTTACAACAGGTGAATAAATGGTCCATCAAATAAAATCTACATCTTTATAGCTTTTTGCTGCATTTTTAATTTTTTTAAAATATAAAATAATGAAGATATTTTGTTATAACCCTGTACATTCTTTATAGTAGTGTCATAAAACAACTATCAAACCACCCCAGTGCCGGATAAAGCACAAGCAAGAGTAGCAATTGCTACGGGCCCCGCGCGAAAGGAGGCCTCGCATATTCAAACACACTCATCTCTGCCTGAATGTAATTTTTTAAGGTCAGACACTCGGTACCCTTCTATAGATATCAAATAAACGTATTGAGTATTGAACTGTTTTTTTACCACTTTATACTTATTAAGAACCCATAGCTGATCAAGGTCTCTTTGAACGAATTTGCTACGGGCCCCGCGCTTTCTTAATCCGGCACTGAACCACCCGGGTTGGCTAAAAAAAATATATCAACTAAAATTCTTTCATCTACAAATGACTTAAAACCGTTGCCGTCACCTTCATCGTCATCTTTATGTGACCTGCAACCGATGCCATCCTCATCGACTTCATCTACTTACTAGTTAACACCAAATAACTCCACTGGTTAACCAAACGCAATGTGCATGATGCTGCTCATCCAATAATTCTAATTTTTTGGCAAACGCAAGTAAAGGCTTCATTTATCGCAGAAACAATCTCACTTCTAATAAAAGACGATTATTTTGATAAGTTTTAAATAATAAATTTTTATATAAAATGTTTTTAGTTTTAGTTAGGTTAGTTTTATGATGTTTATGTATCATCTTGGTCTGTATAAAAATTCAAGGTTTATTGCTATTTGAACTATGACCTATCATCAATTACAGAAATATCACAACTCTCCTCAACAGCTCGTAATTAGAAATTAATATTCTGGATAATGTACTTCTATCTTAAACTTAAATTATGAGTAATTACGATTTATCGCTTTGTCTTATTACAAATAATTGATTAAAGATTGCTGTGTTTTTCGTTATTGATTCGTATTATCACTAAAAACAACTTAGAATGGAAAAAATACAACAGAAAAATTGTCAGTATTTCAGTTTTAAAACTCACTTGCTACGGTAGTCCGGCAGTTGAATTTGTATAGCAGCAGTCTTTTCCGAATCATACCATATAAAAAATAACGCAAAATAACGACAATTATGTTGGGAATTTGAAAAAAAAGTATGTGGAATGGGAGAAAAAACATCCCTTTAAATACTAGCGAAATACATAGCAATACAGAAAACTAGAACACAACAATTGTGAAACTAATAGGTGAAAGGGAACTACTAGTCTACATAGTACATTCATTCAACTTTAAAAAATGTATTTTCTTGGACTACTATATTAATATACCCTTACTAGGGTGGCGCAAATAAATTTTTTCCAGTCTTACGTGGAAAAATGTCAGGTTTTGATGTGTTAAGAGCCCACTTTTTTTGCGACACCCTACACAGAAAGAAAAAGTAGCCACTATACAATCAAAAAATGGATTGGATCAATCATTCTGATCCATAAAACTCAGCCGATACGCAATGTGATTAAGACAATCACTTGCATGTAATCGACTAATCACCAAGTATTAATACAATCACACAAGTTATCGATTCGTTGTAAATATGAAGATCGATATTGATGTCCACAGATCAGTAAACAATCATTGTAGACATCAATCCAATCGTTTTGTTCATTAACTTGAAAAACAAACTTGATCCCATCTGTCCAGTAAATAATCATCATCAACATTAATCCAATCATTTTGTTTATCAACATTAATCCAATCATATTGTTTATTAATTTGGAGAGCACAATTGATCACCACTAGAAATTAACCTAATCGTTATTGTAATTGATTTGAACGTTATAAATTATTGGAAATATTTGCCAACTAAGTAACGGAGACGATTTATGTGGGGATGTGGCAAGGAAATACCAGAGAGTACTCTTTTTAAAATATATTCCGAGCTTTCGAATATAACATATTTCTTTCTGTGTAATCCTTACATAGATCGGTCCAGCTTTAATTGTGTTCAACTTGCTAAATATAAAATTACTCAAGAAACCATCTGCTAATGCTAAAACATTTTGCATAAAAAGAAATTGTTGTAATAAATATTAGTAACCCCACGTAATAAAATAAATTGATAGTAGGCGTTAATAAAAATGTGAAATCTGCATTTAAGTATGTCCAAATATTGTCGAGACTTGCTTTATTTCTTGACATATAAAACTTGAGATATTTAGGAATATTAGATCGAAATTGTTAAAAAAAAAAGATATATTTGGATGTCCAAGCGATATGGTCAGTACCATTGTTTGTATCCCTGTTGCTAGATTTGTTGAGGTGGCTAATCGTCTTATTCCACTTCGACCTTTTCAGTTCTATTGTGGTACTCTGAATTTAGATTCCATTCTCCAGCCTGACTCTTTTCTTTCAGTTCTATTGTGATACTCTGAATATAGATTTCATTCTCCAGTCTGACTCTTTTCAAGTAGCCAATCTTGACGGTGGCTTCCCATCGCCTAGTACAAGAAACCGCACATTCTCCAGGCAATCGCACTGACATATGAATCAACTAGTTTCAAAACCCGACAAATCCACTGAGGTCAAATGTTGGGAAATTGAAGAAAACTGTTTCATGTCATTAGGTCATTACTATTGACTAACTGTGTAAATATTTTGCAAGCTATTAGAGGCCAAATTGTTTTATTGAAAAATGTATTTATTTTTTCCAAAAACACATAACTGTAGTCGAAATTTTAATAAATAAAATGGATTTGTCGGGTTTTGATATTAAACTTTGGATTTGTCGGGTTTTGCAAATAACGCTCATATATGCTCAGCAGTTTCCTTCTCTGTCTTTGCCATATAAGTTGGTGAATGTCGTCTAATGAACTGTTTCGACTGTATCCGTCCAGGAGAGATTACCCACCATTCTAGAGATTTCTGTGCCACCCACTTCTTTGTGGCTATATTTATTGTGGAATTTGTGACGCCGCAGAAGGGATCCGACCCAATGAATAGCATTGATGAGCCTTGTCTGGTCGTTCCATCCACCAATTCGTTGCCTTTATGACCCTCGTGGTCTTCAAGCGCGCTTAAGGCACGGCAAGATAATATTGGTAAAGACAATGCTTTTAAAACTTTCGAACCTTTTTTTATTCGATCATAATTTGAATTAATTTTGAATTGGATTGCAAAATTTTGTTGCAGGATTGAAGTATTTAGGATTTGATTTGGAAATTTTACGGTCGTAATAGAGACAGTAGTGGTTGTGCACTTATGTTGTGTTGTGTTTATGTAGCACTCCAGATACTGGAAAGTACCTGAAGTGTTTGTTTTTGCACTGAAAAGTGCTGTGTACTAAAAAGTGTGTAGTGCAGTTTTTTTTTATGTTTTCTGTGCTGTTTTTTTTATGTTTTCTGTGCAGTTTTTTATGTTTTCTGTGCACTTTTTATTTTGTTCCGCTGTCTCGTTACGTTGTTTGGTGGTGGAAGGGTAAAGGTATGTCCGAGACTAAGAAATTGGCGTGAGACTGAAGAATGCCTTTTATTGCCCTGTTCTTAAACAGAGCAATTGTGATTATAACATGACGAAGTGTCCCATTAACCCTCCTTGGAAGGCACGTGATCTCAAGAATTTCTTGGACTTCAGAATTGTCAAATGGCATTAAGGTTTAGAAAGTGTTATTGGAGCTGTTTCCTCGGGTTTTGTATACATAGGGACTGTATAAAGACATCAATAAAAAACATATCTTGTTTAAAAAAATGATTTACAAACTATTTTTTTCAAACTAAGAAATCATATGGAAACAAACAACCTTCGCGGCTATCGATTATTATGAATAAAATATAGCGAAGCAGGCTTTTGATATTTTCGGAATGATTATTACATTGACGGTAGCAAAGAAGAATTAATCAAGAAGTTTTGTGTGTATACGAAAAGCTACGCCATATAAATCGAGCAAAGTTTATCAATTTTCAATGTGTCTAGAGAACCAGCCGATAAATCAAGTCTCTCGGCTTGTGTAACTAAAAGCTCGTAAAATATATAGTTCGGATTAAATGGAAAACTCGGTCGCTGTGTGCGAAAACACCCACTCCGCTACATGATTACCTATGTTTAATCACTTCATTGTTAACATTTTGCTACTAAATGAAATGAGCAATTATTCCAGGACTCGAACGAGAATTTTGATCGATACTTAGATAATTAAAAAAGAAATTATCCATTCATTTGCAAACAATTGCGTTGCCGACCAGATAAAATAATGAAAAAAGTTAATTAGATTCCTGTTCACAAACTTCAATTCTAATAATAATTGACTAGTTCAGTCATTATATACATACATTTGGAAATGCAAATGAACCGGGAAAGCCAAATTTTGGATATTACGTGGAGGGGGGACAGAAACGCTCAACTTCAAATTGTCGACCAAAATTCCCTTGTGCATTTTTCGCATCTTGGAAAAAAGGTTAGATTTTCTTAATAACTCGGTTCTCGGCAAGCGTGCTCGGCCCATAACCCAGAGGTCCGTGGATTGAACTCTCGCGCCCTGCCAAAAATTTTTGTATCTTTTTATTGTTTTCTTTTTCTTATTTTCTGATATTATTATAGACAGTTTTTTTTTCTAAGGAGCCGTCTCTTCGCCGGTACCACCTCAGCCTCCTGGGCTTATTGTGGATACTCCTAGTTTTCTGACTACAAACTATTCAGCCAATCCGTTCCCTGTATTAGCTCATACAGGTTCTTTGCTGGTTGGTTGTAGAAGTCTTCTGGAGTCATTTGGGCTCTGCCATACAGTTTCTGCCTTCTGTGGTAGTTTGTTCCTGCTCATTGAGAGCAGTTCTTTCGCTACTTTTTCTGATGGTTTTTTTATGAATTTCTTCCCATGTATTTGCCTGGTCGTATTCTTCCAGTGTTTATTGTGTTGTTCTTTCAACCACCCTTTTAACCATGACCTGGTTAAGCATCTGGGGATGCCCACAGCAGGTTCGGGTCCGTTCATCAGAGTTGACGATCCTACTCTTGCGAGTTCGTCAGCTTTTTCATTGCCTGCGATTCCTTTATGACCTGGGACCCTCTCCAGTGTTACGCTGTTCCGAGTCGCCAGTCTTCTAAGTTCTTCGCCGCATTCCCATACTAGCCGAGATGTCACCCTATAGCTCTGAAGTGCTTTAAGGGCAGCTTGACTGTCACTGTAGATCCTGATCTGCCTTTTGTTGTAGGCTCTCATAATATTAGCCCTTGCACATGCAAGTATTGCATAGACCTCTGCTTGAAATACAGAGGCGTATTATCCTAGCAAGACGATTCTTTCATATTTGCTCGTCTTGCTGTATATGCCCGCTCCGGTGCCGAGTTCATTTTTTGATCTGTATACCAGATCGGTTCATATTATCATATTATAGACAGTTACTTTGATCTGTGTTAGTTAGTCGAGAAGCGATGTTGATATACTGTATACCTTCTTCAATTAATTTCCTTCCCTTCTCGATAAATCTCTATCATTTTCCTTCCTCTCTCCGGAAAAATAACAAATAATACATATTCCTTCCCCTTCTTGAAAACATGTCAAATAATATGGCGCATGACACGAAGCCCTTTGACTGGGTTCCTGTAAGTCGAAAAGGGGCAGATGTTTCTACACGAACAGGTTGGCAAATACATTTTGGCAGTTGACGATGCACTGGAAAGCCATACAACGTTGTAAACGCAGTTACCGGGAAGAACAGGTGATGTACATTCCGCATGCAAAGTTTTAAACGAAACGAAGCGTACAAACTCTGCCAGCGAAGTGAGCTCTGAGCTCTTGCAATCCGCATACGTCTTCGCTACGGCGCATTGGACGTTGCCAAACTTTCGACTGCCAAAATTAATTTGCCAACCTGTACACGAAAAAATTGTCTTTTATACCAGACCCCAACCCAAACTCTAACGGGCGCCATAAAGGCGCGTTCTATGGCGGAACGCATACTCTAGCATTACTAGCATTGGGATCGCTGCGGTCAACTTTACGACGCCCTAGAGGTCCTAATTTTTCTTAAAACTGGAAAATAATTACATCGCTCCATCATCACTTCATTAAATTTCATCCTTCGATCAACACCTTGATCGTTGATTTCAAATTAACTTTGTACGGGTGAAACTTTTTTTATAGTTTTCTGTCACCATTTATCTACAGGATATGTGTGGATTTTCTTGAACAGTTAAGAGCAAATCCTACTGCTCGTCACCACCAATTGCAGAACGACCTTTATAATTATCTCTCACGTTACCAATTTCTCTAATTTTTATTTTCGATACAGTATATACTAATAGAAAGATCTGGATATTTATCATTCCACAATTCACAAACTTCTCGCTGGGCACGGGCCTTGTCAATTATTAAAATTTCAGTTCTTTCTTTTTCGCTAATACGTACCATTATTACCAAATAGCAACTAGGTAATTGACAATTCAGTACCTACTTACTGTTAAAGCTCGTTTCAATGTAGTTGATTGCACAGAAGCACAGAGCACCTATAATAAACGGAAAAAGGAGGACGTGTGTCTCAAAAAACAAAGAAATTATGAGGAGGAGAGGAGGAGGAGAACATACCTCTGTATTTCAGGCAGAGATTTATGCTATCTTAGAATGTGTCAGAATTGACAAACATAGGACTGACACTCATAGGATAAACATACTAACTGACAGCCAGGCAGTCCTTGCAGCTTTAAACAGCCGCAAGGTAACATTTAGACTGGTAGAAGAATGCCAGAAAGAACTAAATGAACTAGCAGACCACATTAAAGTAAGATTAGTGTGGGTGCCGGGACATAACGGTATTTCTGGAAATGAACAAGTTGATGGACTCGCGAGAAGAGGTTTAGCAACAGCATATGTTGGACCAGAACCAGCTCTTGGGACCACAAAGAAGGTAGTCCGAGGACAAATACAAAAATGGGTACAAAGCCAACATAGACTTCAGTGGAGGAACACTCCAAAGCAGGTACACAGTAAAACCTTCATAGGTGACACATGTGTAAAACGGGCCGAAGAACTACTGAATATCAGTAGGAATAAGCTAAGAATTATTACAGGTTATCTAAAAAGTAAAAGTAAAAGATCACCTGCATAAAATAGGGTTATATAACGGGGACCTCAGCTGCAGACTTTGTGGCATGGAGACCGAGACCGTAACCCATATCTTATCTGACCGTGAGGCACTGGACAAACAATCTTCGGAGAAGCCAATGTGCCACCTGAAGTATATGGCACACATCCAATGAACTTATATGGTCTACTCGAAGGTATGGGGATAACATAACTGTATGGGTGGACTAAATGTGGGAGTAGAGTACAATGCTGTGCTCCCGACATTAGAACGGCTTCCAAAACATAAAAAAAAGCTAGGTAATCGACAATTCAGTACCTACTTACTGTTAAAGCTCGTTTCAATGTAGTTGATTGCGCAGAGCACCTTTAATAAACGGAAAAAGGAGGACATGTGTCTCAAAAAAGAAAGAAATTATGACCAGGTCTCCCGGTAATCGGTCCAATAACAATAGGTAATAAATGGTTCACAACTATTTTATGGTCCGAACCCCCAATCCGTGCTAGCAACTCCATTGGGACAGACTTTAACTGCTTCTAATTAATTCCACTTTTATCAAAAATATTTGAAAATTTTATATCATCACTCTGTATGTTAAGGCTCCTGTCTTAAACACCGTTACTATAATAATTTCATGATTATTATAATTAACATATTTTCACCATTTTAATAAAACAAGTACATTTAATAACATGCAACTATTACAATTAAACGAACACCAGTCACGAGCAAAAATAATTCATATATTCCATCTTCAAAGGATATAAATATAACAAGTGTAATAGCTACGTAACGTTGTAGGTATTCGTACGAAATTAGTCTAATAATTGAAAATGGTTTGCCAGCCACTGCCCGCATGTAATAATTCAAAATAAAAAAAATTCGTAACGCTTCACTGCCTCACTTATAACCAACCACCATGTGTTAAAATATAAAACGATAATAGACCAGGTATAGACTGCTTAACTTTTTGCACTGAATGCAGTTGCTTACTGTATTGTGTCACAAGGGCAGAAAATGAGCTTTAGCAGCTTAAAACTGATAGTTAAGGGGTTGCTAAAGCGTTTCCTGCATGTGTGACATACATAGGTATAGTTATTTTCACGTTCTAAGAAACTAACCTAACCTGAGATGGGATAATGACATGCAACAAAGCAATAAGAGTATTATTTGCTGAGACAGGGTCGTATTTATTTTCTTGGCGAATAATAAATTATTACCTAAAAACTCCATAAGACTTTTTGATCAGTCTTATTATAAATACTTTCTTTTTCATCAGGTATAGTGCGGCTCTGCACGGTAAATCCGAAAATTTTTATGGTTTTATAGCATCTCAAGCCTAAGTCAAGTCAAGTCAGTTTCTTAGATAGTGAAAAGTACTCACCTTGTTTTGGGAATCTCACAAACCTGTCAATACCCCAATACATTTCCTATTTGATTTTGAAGAGTTCCTTGGTGTATATTCGAAGTCCAATGTCCAATACCACAACCCAACGCAAATCGGTTCATAAAGTTAATTCTGCCTGAACGTACAAAAAAAATATACACACAACCAATTAAGAACCGTTTCCGATTTAAGAAGTTTCTCTCAACAATATTATATTTTTTTTCATTTATTGTACAACCTCTGGAAACTTCTTTTCGATAAAGGTACCACGATTCATATGTACTTTTAAAGTACTTTCGATCACGAGTATTCTTCAATACCTCTTGAAATACAATAAATACACTCATTTAATTCTTGTAAACCCTCTAAAGACTTCTCTGCATATAGAGAGTGTGCATGACTTTTAATGGTATTTAGATAGGAAATTTTTACTGGCCTAATTGCCCTAATTCTTGTAAACTCTCTGGATATTCTTTGTAACAGCAACTATTCTATCGCTAACACATATACACTTATCCATTTAGCACCGGAACTTATTTAAAACTCCCCATAACAATCCTTGGGCACTTCGTTTACTTCTTTTAAACTCTCTGGATACTTCTTTGTAACAATAACGCCCTATATTTGACTAATACACATTTGTAGCGTCCGTTCGGCCTTGACATCCTCGTATATCAGCAGTTACTTTTTGTAATTTCACATACCATGAGTAATTTTTTTATTTATTTATGCGTCCATTTGAATTTTGGAAAATTGTGAAAATAATTTGTAAGCTAACGCTTAGTCGAAGAACCGAACACAAAACTGTAAAAACTCAAACACAAAACCAAACCAAAAAATATTTAATTTGTGTATCAGAAAACTAAAGAAACTGACACACTAGACAAACTGCTTTCAAATTTAGCATGAGCACTAGCCCTACTCATAGCTCTACTGATGCGCACTGGTCAGAACTGAGAGACCCACGCTTTGTGCCAGAACTCATGATATATTCGGCTAGGGTTCTTCCATCTCGATCTCATCTTTAACGAATTTAGATGTTATTCGCCTCCGATTTTCTTACATTACATTACATTACATCACATCACATTACATTACCGTACATTACATTACATTACATTACATTACATTACAACGTCATGTTCCAGTGCACTTGTGAATGCAAGCAGTATTTTTCTGCCTTCTTCTCGAAAAGTACTTTATGTTCCACGACAAAAAAGTTACATAGAGGTACCGCTGACGAGCCAAAAAACGTTCCATAACCCGACCCTTGATTATAATATACTAAACAGCGAAAGGACGTAGTCATTGAACTCGACTTCAGTTTGGACATGTATTTGTTGAGGCGTGCTTTACTTTCAGCCTTTCAGGCTCGCACAAAACTGGATCCTTTGAAAACACAAACGATCCACTACATGTAGAGGTAGTATTGTTGTTTTGTGCTAAACGCAGCGACGTAGATCATCAGTGAGGACGCAGCCTAATGTGGTCGAGCGAGCAGTTGCCCATTTGACCGGCTCCAACTCCAAATGTACTCTGTGTTAAATAAAAGTGTCAAGTAGATACTTGTGCATGGTCCGCAACACTCGAATGGAATAAAAATTTCTAACTAGAAAGGAGTTTTGAAATAACAATATAATTCAATTCATAAAAGTATATAAAATGTTTGATAATCTAACCTATCATTAAAAACATTCAACTGAATAAATTTAAATATAATATATAATTGGTATTGATAATAATTAAAGTAAATAGTGGCATTTTCATAAAAAATAACTTATCAAGAATAAAACCATATCTCGGCATTTACTGTTCCACTTCTTGGGCATTTTAATCTATTTAACTACATACTGCAGATTTGCCTAATTAATGAATAACCAAAATAACGATTTTTCCAATATTGACGAAACAAGGAAGTAAGGAGCACCAGAAAAGGCGATGGTCGATGTCAATAAACAATAATTGACATACTAAACCTAACCTCAATTGTGTCAAAACTCCTGAATTTTTCCAATTGATCTGACAACGTCTTGAAGTTTTGCCAACCTGTAAGCTAAATGCTGTTACTCTCACTTCAACGTTCAAAAATACTATCCGAATACAATTTCATCACCTAGTTATCTATTCAATTAGCGATTTACCTATTTAAATTTTCATATATATGTTGTAGGAAGATTGTTAACAACTGATAAATACGAATTTACAAGTTAACTATTAACTCCGATCCGATTAGATCGGAATCTAGAGACACTTGTTCCCAGTCGATTTAGAAATTTCGTATGGGATTAAATCAGTCTTAAGGTTGCTCTCTTCGCTAAAATGTTGATTAAGAGTATAGTTTAGTTAATACGAATTAACTCATTGTAATATTTTAAGTTGCTTAAGCAAAGATTTGTAATCTTTGGTTTAAGTCGTTAAACTTTTCGGTTTAATAATTTTAAAATAAAAGTTTTTCTGAAATGCTCGGATGGATTAATCGGTTTAAATTAGGTAAGTAAACTGTTTCTCTTTCAATTCGTATTGATTTTATTTAATCATGATCATAAACTATTTAATAATAAGAGGTGAATCTCAACGACTCACGAATGTTGACGCTTTATACAAATACAAATAGATTCAATAAAACTAAATAGACCATTGGGAAAGACCTTAAGTTAGCTTTACAATATATGAAATTGAAACTCTATCACTAATAATATTATTTTCCGCAAATCGCTTGGAAATTTTGACAGGTACCTATATGTATATATGTAGGTATATTCGTACTTTTCTCTTGATTTCTTTGGCAATAATTCTAATGAAGCAGATATCACTGCCTCAACCAGAAATGAAAAATTCATAATCACTGATCATTTTACTTTCGAGAACATCAGCAATTACATTTATATGCGCCAAGATTGACAATTCAACCTTAATACGTTTCCATAGTAACCCAAGTAATTTTATTACGAATTTCAAAGTACCATTGAGAAAAAGGTATTCTGATTAAGAGTGTTGGTAATTGGAATAGGTGTCGTTTGGTTAAAAAGGCACGGATACAAATATCTTTAACACTCTCCTTCTTCCAATTCGTCTAACATTGTTCGTATATTTTTTCTCTTATTTTTTGGGAATCAAACCACAATAATGTTTTTTATTTTTTTTTATTTCGTATTGATTTTATTTAATCATGATCATAAACTATTTAATAATAAGTCAGGTATTTGTAAACATGCTTGGGAAGAGGGGCATAAAATTCAATGGGATTCGACAAAAATAATATTGAAAGAGTCCAATAATAAAAGACGAAAAATCAAAGAAAGTGCTTTAATACAACTAAATGCAGATACATGTGTAGCTAGTATTTCATCCGAATGTAGTCAAATTTGGTTACCAATTTTAGAAAGAGAAATTTCCAATAATCAATTACCTGCGTTATCAGGATAGCATCATAAGTTTTTATCCAGGTTTTCTTATGATTTATCATTGGAATAGTTGTTAATCGATACACACTTCAATACACAAAATCACCAAACTGAGTCATACATATTCTGAAAACAAAAATAATCATACACAAAAAAGTAACAACGCGTTTTATTAACAACATTTCCAAAATAAGCGAAAAAAAAAGCGCTAACCCAATAAAAACCGTTCCTGGAACGTGCACTTCACTGGATTCCATTTCTAGTAGACTATCATATCTTTGGAATGTCATAAAATGAAATATTTTATTTCACATTTTACCAGAGATGTGATCTACTATGAATGGACCTTAATAAAATTTGACAACAAAGTTTTGTAGTCTTAAACTTCAAAATATTATTGATTGTCTAGTTGTCATATTTTTTTCATTGTGTCAGATAGGGACCAAAAATTATTTTATCATTATTTAATCTTGACAAAGGTAGCTGGAACGCTACCGAAACGTCAAAATAAAAAAAATTAAAAACATTATTGTGGTTTGATTCCCAAAAAATAAGAGAAAAAATAATAAATAATGCCACAAGGAACTTACAGAAGATATTGTTCGTATAATCCTCTGGACCTATTGATAATATTTTAAATTGAGTCGGATAAAGCGCTAGATTTTCATTCATTTATTCATTCGATTGGGTTGTGCTCAACAACCCAGGTACTTGAACTGAATCTTTGTACTTACATTCCAGAAGCTTCGTGTCTTCTATATAGACCACTAGTTTGACTGGAGGGACCTTTAAGTACATTCATAAAGCTGTGAAAAAATGGGAGGCGAATCAATCTTTCCTATTTGTGGCAGACATGTGCTGATTCACAGAAGGATCCGAAATGAACGTATAAGCTGGATCCGCTTGGTGCTTGGTGCTGCCGACCAAAGACTGAACTTGTTTAGAGACTTAGACAGCATGCAACATGTCTTTCAAGCTGTGCGATGGGTGGACCAGTAGACCATCCTCTATCAATATCACCTTTAAAACTCAATATGTGAACCTGTCTCCCGTCTACATATTGGGCAACAATATCAACGCTAACCTTGACCTGATATTTCAATCATAATCACAAAGACCGGCTAAAGAAGTGTGAATTATAAAAGTTTATAATTTATGAAACATTAAAAATATAAGAATTTTCTTCTTATTATTTAACGACTACGTAACAGGAACGAAAGGATATTCCCGTAAGCTTAAAATATTCATACGCCAGTGGAAAATACAGAAGCAGTCGCAGTGTTAAAAGCCATTTAGATAACGAAGGGTATAAATCAACAAGTAGTGCTCACTGTTAACTACGTTTTTAAAAACGAAAGCAGAGCTGCATAAAATTTGCTAGTTTTTTTTCATTTTTTAAATAAATTAAAGATGTCATATTTTGAGTGAGAAAATAAATGGTGATATTAGACACATATTGACTGGTCTAAATAGAATAAAACGCCAACTTTAACACGACACCTTATTATTATAGTGCGAATGGAAATAGATACTGCAGCATGGGGGAATTCAACTGTTCATGTATATTTAGAACGCCGACATTAACTGATGCGCTTTTTGATGCTTTCATATAATATAATAATAACATAAGTTATCAGTAACTTTTAGGGTCGTTTAATTGCAGCTTTGATTGGAATGATTGTTTACATTCAATCGATATATTTAATCAGGTTCTGTTCTGTTCAATTTCAAGAAGGGCCGCGCAGCCCATGTGTGCGAAGTGTGCGGCGCACACAGGCGCCAAGAAGGCAAAAGGGGCGCCGCTATCGAAATTTTTTTTTACACTTACACAAACAACATTATTATTATTTCTTTGTAGTGGTGTATCGATAATTAAATAGGTATAATAGACGCAACAAATGCCTCGCAAACAACAAAACATAATATTGTGCTTATTGTACAAGTGTCCCAAGATAATATTCACGTTTGTGGTTTAATTTTACGCTTTGGGCTTTAGTTTACAATAATTACGAGCTCAGCGTTAAAATCAAAAGAGCCGCCATGAGTTTGTTTGAATGAATTTATGAACGCAACCCGACTTTAAGAAACGAGAGAGCCAAAACAATAATTGATTGAACAGTTATTCAATCGAAAGAGTCAAGGTACTAAAAACAATAAATAGTTTGTGTGTTACTGATTGTTTTAACGTGTTTTCACGATGAGTGGTAGTAATCAAGATTTTAAAAAAAAGTAATAATCTGGTTGTTACCAGAATTTAATAATGAAAAGAAAACAAGAAGAAGTAAGTTATAAAAATACTACTAAAATAAGTAAATATTTAACGGCTCTACCATCCACTTCCAAAGAATCATTAAAGACAGAAACCAGTCATTTTATTGATGAAGGTGTTGTACAACCTGATTCAAAAAACGTTTGCATTAACAAATTTAACAACAATATCCATCGAGAAGGCTATATTAGACCATATACACGAAACTATTGAAGATTTCGCAAACAAAAAAGCTAGAAGGGTGGAAATAGTATAATTTGTTTTTTCTCTTATTTTTTGGGAATCAAACCACAATAAGGTTTTTATGTTTTTTATTTCACATACTTGGTATTTTTTCAATTAATAATAACAAAAGCATCAATATTTCATAAAGTATCAATTTCAGCTAAAATACCTCTGATGCAATTCAAAAAACGAACACAGCAAGTGTTCGTTTCCTGCAAAATCCATGCAAGCTGCAAAACGTCTGTGTTATTTTGGTCAATTCATTTTTAAAAAAGATGAAATTCTCCCTCAATTTGATATTTAACATTCCCGCTGAAATTTATAGTTCCTGCGGCCAAACTTCAGATGGCTTTTGAAACAGTAGTTACTGCTGACAACGTAAGAGCTACAACTAGGTTACGCACTAGTTACACTAGGTTGAAGTACTTTATGATTTAGAGGATCTTAGAACGCGTTCGTAAAGTATCTCGTAGCGTTACACCAGCTATCATTTAGACGGGGTCTGCACAACAACACTTTTAACACGTTTTGCAGCTTGCAAGGATTTTTTGTTCGTTTTTTGAATTGCATCAGAGGTATTTTATTCGAAATTCATGCTTCATGAAATATTGATGCTTTTGTTATTATTGATTGAAAAAAATACCAAGTATGTGCTATCGTTGTATTCCAAATAGAACGACACGCAATTTTCAATGGCAATATACAGGGGGTGCCATTTGAAAATAATAAGTGGTGGGCTGTCAAATGTAAAACACTTTTTATAAGGCAATAGGAAGGTACTTTGATGCCATTCAATGCAGTTTTTTCATTTACTAATTATCTTGGCAAATAAGCGAGATATTGCCTTTGTACGATAACTTGGGACACCCGGTATATTAACTAATAGGAATTAAAATTGAGTTCAAACATTAAGAATCATGAAAAAAAAGGCGCTTCATAGGTTTCGCACACAGGCGTTGTGAGGGGTCGGCGCGGCCCTGATTTCAAGGGTTATGAAATCGTATTAATGGAATTTACGAGTTAAATGCCCAATTTCACCAGCCATTTCCCAAAGTTAGGTAATACCTAAATCAGATTTTGGAATGAAAAAATAGAATTTACGTTTCACCATGCGCTAAGAAACGCCTAAACATGATAGAAAATACCCAATATTGTCACTCTCAAGTAATTATTAGCGCGTGGTAAAACGAGAATTTCACTTAGCAATTCCAAAATCTGATTTAGGTATTACCTAACTTTAGGAAATGGTTGGTGAAATTGGGTATAAGTGATGGATAAACTGTTTCTAAAAGTCTTCCTAAAGGAAATGTTATATTTAATATTTCTAGCCTATTATATTTATTAGATAGGACCCATTAAGCCTTAAGCAGGCGCGCCCACTTTTACGTTGTCGACGATCGCGTGGGGTGTCAATAACACCCCTCGAACAAAGTTCAATTAATTAATTTGGGATTATCTGAGATTTTTTTAATAAATTTTTAAGATTCATTCGAGTTTGTTTAATATGTCTACATCTTTATACGACCCCAAATGTGTTGTCAAAATATATAAAAACATACTTATTAAAACTATGCAATTCTGTTAAAAAATTAACATGTATTTCCTAAAAATCGATATTTGCCATAAAAAAACAAAATCACATTTAACAAAAAAGGGACGGCATCAAAAACTTATCATACTAACCGGAACAAGTGAATATTTTGTAAAAAATGTTGAAAAATAAAAAACCCATATAAACTAAATAGCACCTAAATAGCAACTTAGAAGGTCGCATGGGGTGTACAGAACACCCTAAGCACTTTTAACGGGTCTTATCTAGTACACCGACAGATTAACATTGAAACAAAACACGGCACCCGATGGTTATTTAGTTAAAAGGAAGTTACACAGAGGCAGCGCGATCAATCTTACTGTGAGCAAAAATTTCAATAACATTTATAAGAGCGGGGTGTCCTCTGCACCCCGGGCGAGCGCTTAAGGGTTAACGGAGATGTGACAAAATAATGTAGGAAAACAATTCAACACATTTATTTAGATTTCAATCTTAGCAACGTGACAACTCTGTACACTCAAAATTCACCAGATGTAGGTTCTTAGGTCGACCCGTCCCTTTTTCCTGCCTATTTCAAGTTAGGAGAATGTTACATAATATACATAGAGTAAATTCAAATAGTTGCATTATTATAGAGTTTTATTTAATTTAATCATTTTTCAATCTTACAGAAACTAATTATGCTTAATGAATGACAGATTACCAAATAATGCTTACAAGTAGTATTTTTTATTGTTAACCAATATTTAATCCTGAATCAAACATTAGATTATAGTAACTAATAAATATTTGACTTAAAAAGTGTTGAATATCTTATCTGAAAAATAACAAACCATCACGAATAGGCGGATTCAGTAAACATCTGATAAAAGAGCACATGTAACTTTCTCAATATAAATATTTTATAATTATAAAAAGAATATGCATCTGGGAAAAAAATACCAAATGAGAGAAAAAGGGAATAAGAAGATTAATTACTGTTAAACATGGAAAATAATTAACGAATAGTGAAAATGTGTCGCAAAATTCTTATTCACAGTGAATGGCAGTGCTGATGAAAGGTTTATTTCTGTAATTTTATATTGTGACAATCATTAGCGCTTCTAAGATATTGCTTTGAGAGGATACGATTTCAGAAGAATAGATATAGGAAACATGTAGCTATTATTAGGATTAAAATCAAATGATTGGAAAAAAACCTTTTATGATGGACTAGAATAAATGAAATCTGGGTTTCATTCATGTGAGATGGTTTTTCAACATATATTCTACATTTGGTAATCAAGCTAAAGTTTGTTCAACCATCCTTTGTCGTTACGTCATAATCTATGACGTATTCTGCTGTTTTTCGTTTGTCTTATATTAGTTGAATGTTATTTTACACTTAACCTCAAAATTATAATCAATGACATATTATGTTGAGAATTGTTTACAAAAGTATCAAATAAAATTTACGTCGACATACTTTACTGACGTCATAATTCCGTCTCATCAATTTCACGAATGAGAGATCAAGATGGAAAATGTATGACGTAACAGCAAAGGATGGTTGAACAAACTCTACATTAGAAACCTCTGTATATCGGTGGAAAACAGGACTCAATCGAGACTGTTTCTTACGAACGTTTTGGTAAAATCAACACGAGTTACGTACTATACTTTACCTACGACCTATTTGTACTTGTATTTATAATCTTATTATTAATAATACTTGAACAACATCAACAATAGATATTTTTAATAATTTTATTGCATAACATTTAATTCCATAATATTAGTTATTATAATAATTGTTTATAGTAACAGTACAGTTATTAAACACAAATCATAAATCGTTTCCTTTGCTTGTTGAAGCATACAAAACGACAGTTACATCAATAGAGGTGCTTGGTAAACTTTCATCTCCATCTCTATTATTCTATTACCAATGAAAGAAGCACATTAAAGGACTAACGTTTAATCATTATTAATATATGGTTGATAATCAAAAGTCCATTTTTCAATTATAATCAATACATACTTAGCCCTTTGGGCTTTTCATAGTTAAACGTGGCAATATCGAATGTTTTCAAATAGTAAATTTTGAATTAATTGGCGACGTCTATTGACAGTTGCTAAGATGTTGCTAGGGAAGCCGACTGTGTGTTACAGGGGGGGTCGTATGTACAATTGAAAAATACACAAGGAGAATATACAGATAGAGATATAAAAAAAATTATTTTTAGGAAATTAGAAATGTGTTTATTTTCGTAAACGTTTCCAAACGCTATCAGTACACACACCATATCAAAACTATTCATTTTAACGTTTATATTAATATATAATAACACGAATTTATATAAACTGATAACAGACTTTTTCCATAACCAAACGTATAAAAATGACTTTATTTATTCCATAAAGATTTACCAAGTTTTCTGAGTATATCTGAACGTGAATGATAAATCCCCATTTCTGTTTATCAACTGCACAACGATTTACGTTTCATATTTTAAATGATTCCCAGAGAAATAACAACAACCTTGTAACAAATTTGATGTTAGTAGGTAAGCGCAAGCGTTTGATCGGCTTTAATTTGATCGTGAACTTGATATTTTATTTATTGCTCAAGAATATTAACACACATTTAAGGTAACTAAAAACGATGTTCGTCTTTCGTTATATTATAATTTACACATTCAAGTCAATTAAATGGTTTGAGGAAAATTATTTATTTGAGTGTTAATTGGAAATATGTTGATGTCTCGGTTGATGTTTAAGTCGCATTACCTGTAGAATTTGGTGCTTCTGTTCACAAGAAACATCCTGAAAATAGATTTGCATTTGGGATACATTACCACTAGTTTAATCTTGTGATAATTGTGAGACTGATCATCACGTGTGAAGCTATTATTTGATGGACGAAACCTTTTTGAAAGCTTTAGAGTCAGGGGTGTCAAACTCAATTTACATGAGTGCCATTTTTTCTTCGAGGCATGCTTGGGGGGCCGGCTTAAAAAAAGTTTGTTTTTATATCATAACGGCGTTGCCATAGAATACAGTAAAATGCTCGGGTTGGCCATGATTGGTTAAAAACGTTTGGTTAATATACCCGTGGAGGATGTTCAATTACATCAATTTATTATAATATTTATAAGTTATAAATAATATAAAACTACAAGATTTTAAAACATAATAACATTGATTTCTAACTATTGTTGGCATATTTTCAACCAATCACAGCAGGCGGATGTGATTGGTTGACCCCAGCAAAGCGGGCCAGATTCGAATGTCTTGAGGGCCGGTCGTGGCCCGCGGGCCGTATCTTTGACACCCCTGCTTTAGAGCAAACAAAGCTCTGTGGTATACATAAAAAAGGGCTTGTCTGATAATTACTGGTGTCAGCAGCCATGGAAATCTCTCTTGTTTTACTTCCTCTCTATATTTTTCTGAAAGGAAAGCTAAATGTTTGTTATTTATTCTAAGACTGGCATATCAACCTATGCAACTGTATTCCATGGTGTAAGAAATGTAGGCCATCGATTTAAAACAATAAATATTGTCTCCGATTCCCAGCGGCACTTAGCTTATCTTATGCCCTTACTTTCGGCATGATGTACAATGATTGGTTCATTAAATACATACATTCCAATTTAGTAATAATTATTAGTATAGTTGACTTTCGTCTAAATCATCATATGGAAATACTTGAAATGTCGATGGATCCTAAATGACCTCTTTGTCTGGAAGATGATGCTACATACTATGTGTCTTCTATATGATGCTTGGCATGGTACAACTCACCCAATACGTTGATCGGATTTTTTAAAAACCTGAATTTGTTGAAATATCAAAAGCCGCAAGCCACAATAGTCTAGACTAGCCGCAGTCTCTTCTAACAGTCTGTCCCAGCGTTGCCATAATTGCTTCCTTTAACAAAAAATTCCCGACAAATTCCCAAAACAGTTCGAAAAAAAAATTTTGAATTGTAGAAAATGCAATTTTTCCAATTTTTATTATTTTTTCACTTCATTATCTTCTATCTTTAATCCCACTTGTTACACACTTGTCTGTCCTCAGTACTATCAAGCATATTTACCAGAACAAATAATGAATTATTATTGATTATTAAAAATGCACATAGTGCCAAACTGTCTCAAGGTCAATGTAAAATTAAAAATTTACTATAAAACCATGTAGGTACCTACAATGAATAGTTTGTGCCTAATTATATTGTACATATAATTGTTAAACACCCGGTAATAACTCCTCACGGTGGATGTGAATGTATTACTCACAATATTTTATAACAACAATTATCTCCTTATCATCATTAAAACTGTATTGTAACATCAAAGGAATTCCCTATTGAAAATTTCCTAAAATGTTGCTTTTGACGTTCCCATATCTGTTTCTGAAAACAATTAAGGAAAGTATCAAAACCGCTTCGTCTATCTTAACGAAAATAAGTATGTTGTAAACATCAACTACACGTTTTATCATAGTATTTATTTCCTTGCGCAGATTCAGTCGAAATGTGAGTGACGTAGCAAGTACTTTTATCTAAACGAATCGTAAAAAGAACTAATGAAAAATTTACATATTGCCTATATTAGTGTTTATCAGTTATCGTTGGAAAGTGAAGTGAATATACCTACATATTTTTAAAACTCCAGTTGATTTTAGTTTTACGATCATTTATCAGTAGACCTTTTGTTATATTTCGTTGTGATAGCGGTAGTAACAATAAAGTTAGATAAAACTGGTTTTATATTTTAAATAAATAAAGTGGAGTCATAATTTATGTGTGTTATTAGGGAAACAATCTAAACGAAGTTCGAAGTAAGTTTTTTAATTTATTCTAAGCTAAATACTTATTAGCATTATTACATATGTTGTATTTAAACATATTGAGAAGTATTCAACCAATATTTATTGAGGTAATTAGATTAGGTAGTAGATTTTATAGAATTATCTATAAAAATTGTCCGCATTCTTTTTATATTGAGAACTGCCATTTCTATTGGAAACGGGTTGTAATTTTGAAAAATTGGAAAAACCCTTTGTTTGGTTCTTCTTCTTCTCATTATCCTTCTTCTTCGTCATTGTCTTCTTTTCTTGCTGGATTAGACATATGCTGGCAAATGCAGGTCAAAGAAAAAGTCGAAAAGGGAGAGACGAACACATGCGTTAGCTTCTGCAATAAATTTCGGATAAAATTTACCTGGCTAGATTACATTTTAGGTATTATCAATAAAACTGCTCAACATTTATTATTCTACACTACTTTGTAAAGCAGATTCTAATAAGAATCATTTTCTGATTTGTTGTGATTTTCGTTCATGTAATGGGTAAAACAGGATTATTGAATATTTCCGTTGATACAGCTAGTTTTGTGGTTAAAAAATGTGTTCTTTGTGCTTTCCCAGTAATATGAGGTTTAATCACCAAATATATGCCTATATGTGAGTTGAGCCTACTAATTCATCGGTAATGCACACTAATTCTTGGTAATTTACCGTTACTGTTTACTCATGCCCACTATTTCTTACTAAGCCCACTATTTCTCACTAATGCATACTAATTTCTACTAATGTTCACTAATTCCTACTAGTACCTACTAATTCCTATTAATGTCCAATAATTCCTACTAATATCCACTATTTCTTACGAATACAAACTAATTCCTGCTAATGTCCACTAATTTCTTCTAATGTTCCCTAATTCCTACTAGTAGCCCCTAATTCCTACTAGTAACCCCCAATTCCTATTAATACCCATTAATCCCTACTAATGTCCACTAATTCCTACTAATGCCCACTAATTCCTACTAATGCCCACTATTTCTTACGAAAATCCACAAAATCCTTCTAATGCCCACTAATCTCTACTGATGTTCACTTATTCTTACTAGTACCCACTAATTCCTACTAATGCCCACTAATTCCTATTAATGCCCACTAACTCCTACTAATGCCCACTAATTCCTACTAATGCCCACTAATTCCTACT
>CAJUYG010000319.1:98329-145575 GCA_910591675.1 Galerucella calmariensis
TCCTACTAATGCCCACTAATTCCTACTAATGCCCACTAATTCCTACTAATGCCCACTAATTCCTACTAATGTCCACTAATTCTTACTAATGCCCACTAATTCTTACTAATGCCCACTATTTCTTACGAATATCCACTAATTCCTTCTAATGCCCACTAATTTATACTAATGTTCACTAATTCCTACTAGTACCAACTAATTCCTATTAATGCCCACCAATTCCTGCGTAATTCCCAGAAAGTGTTCACCATAATGCACCAGCGCTTTATGATTTATAGACTAGACTGCTTTAAATTTTATTGAACATATTTATACGCCTCGTTAAAATGTCGTTATTAAATTTATCATAAATTTCATTTATCATTAAATTCCACTTGATTTTTTTTCACAACACTACAAAACTAATTATTATTAAAGATATATTAAAACGCATTTTCAAGTTGTGTGCTGTACTAAAAATATCTATCTATTTTTATATTTAGTTAATAATTTTTATTTTACGATTGGTTCCACTTTTACCATCCCACATTGTAAATATTTTATCAAAAATTTAAGAGAAAAGTTCAGGTTTCAGATAAAATATAAATAGAATAAAAGTATATAGGGTGTTTCATTGAAGACAGACCAAATTTGCATTTAAAAAATACCATTTTTTAAAATCACTGATAATTAAACTTTATTTAAACATAAATTGTTCATCTAAAACCGCACATCCCTATCGTTTCTGAGCTCCGATATTTTTGCAGTTAAAAATGGTTAGAAACTTGTGGGGCTCCCAATATTATAAACTAAAATTCAAGTGAATGTAAATTGTATATGTGGTGCAATTATTTTTCAATATTGATCCAATTACTTGGCTCTTGTCTCTCTGTTTTTAGAAGATTAGTCCGTGTCAGCATAAATTAATAAATGACCTTGTATACGGTACTTTTAGGGTATGAAATACCAAACAACCAATGAATCACTTTCCATCCATATTGAAGATCTCTTCAATATGTACCAATAAATACATCAACAATTCAATGTTTTTGTTGAAATGTTACTTAACGTCGCAGACAGATCTATCTATCCAACTATTCTACTCGCTTTTACTGCAGCAAATCATTTAAATAGGGTATTTATTTAAACATCATGTACTTGGTATCGATAAAAAATATCAAGATCACCACCTACATTACGACTTCGAGTCTTAACGGACGGTGTCACACTTATACCGAAACACGTGATGGAATGATGAAGATAACGTAAATGCTAATAACCGAAGTCCGGAAATTTATATCAACAGAAAACATTGAAAACACAATGTTCACGAAAATGAGGTACAGCACAGATATAGGACGCAAACTGCAGTGTTAGTTAATGACTAAACGTACCGTTTCGATAGAATAAGCCCTTTTAATTACTTAAAAGCAACAGCCGTCGACCGTTATAAAATAAGGGTTCGTGTTGAAATACGTGCAATAAGGGGGAATAAAGATAAAATGTTGGGATCGCTTTACAGATACTTGTTCTCTTGGATCGTTTAGATAGAAATATTGATACAAAAACCATTTTACTAATTCGTAAGCTATGATGAAATGGATATAGAATGGATTGATTTGAATCTTGACAGAAAATAAAAAATCCAAAGCATCCACAAATTAAAATAATACAGATTTAAAACATATTGAAATTAACATTAATCTTTAGTAAAATCCATTGGAGCGGAAAGGGAATCTCTATTCTATGGCAGCCACCAACGAACTTTTAATGACTCGAATAGAAATACAGAATCTTAGTACACAACATCTGTCTGTACAGAAAGTACGAGGAGTAATAAATCATTCATTTAAGTAGATTTCATAGACGTACCAAAATATATTTTAAGAGGGTATACCGTAAGGTACATTTTGTATTGAACGAATGAGTTGCAGCTATGCTAAAGAATATACGATTTAGGTCAGAGGTAACGGGATGTACTAATTTTAATAAAAAAAAGTGATAGAGGTTCATAAATTTTAGTAAGTTTGATAAAGAAAGGCAACACAGTTTATTCATAATAGAAAACAAACCAATCTGTAACAATAATTATTTTATATATTTTTGTATATATGTGTGTATAAATGCTGGATATACAGTTTCCAAATCTTGGCAAGATGAAAACATTAAAAGCGGAAGGCAGGCATTCGTGGAAGGTTTGTCGTTAGGTTTGCAGCCACCATCTGGAAAAGGAAAAAGACTTATCATTGTCCATGTTGGAAGTTCTGAAGGTTTTGTTGATGGTGGATTATTAACTTTTATTTCAAAACGCACGGGGGACTATCCCGAAGATATGAATGGGGATGTCTTCGAGGAATGGTTTGTTCAAATGTTGGATCTGATTCCTGATTCCAAAAGGGGCTGTTATTGTTATGGACAACGCAAGTTACCATTCACGGTTACGAGAAGCATTGCCCACAAGTCGTTGGCGTAAAGCAGAGCTTTTGGAGTGGCTTATTTCGAAAAATACTACTTTTAAAATAAACGATGTTGTGAAATTGTTTGAGAGTGCTGTAAGTCATGTTAGTAAGGAAAATTGGACAAACTGTATCGAGCATGTTATCAAAGTAGAGGCAAATATGTGGAAATTTGACAATATTTGTGATGATTTAATCGACCCTATTATTATTAATGTCAACAACGATTCTTCCTCTTCCGAGTCGGATATAGAATAAAATGTAAGTAATAAATTTATTCCAATAATTATTTCGTTTCATTTTTTATTATATTATAATTTAAAACGTATTTTTTTCCCAAAATACACACCACTGCATTGCGTTATTGCTTATCTGCTAATCCTTTAACAATGAAGAAACCCTAAACTTTGCTACAACTGAAAGAAATACGGGGTCGATCTACCTGGTTTTTAGATTTACGGAAGAAATGTAATTTAAAGTAAGAGATTTATCAAAAATTTCATGGTGCTCCCTGTAAAGGTTTTGCATACTTAATTAGGGTTTATTACTCCTCGTACTTTCTGTACAGACTATAGGTGACTTCTGGATAGAAGAGTGACACTGAGAAAGAAATGAGATACTAAATATCTTTTAAGTCTCAGTTAATCTCTTAACAGTACCTATACATACCTAATGGCTCAAAGATTATTAAGAGATTATAAGCAATTAAAAGTGATTGTCAGATTAAAAACAGTTGTGTTATCGGAGTCAACCCTGAGATTCGCAAGTGCATAGGAAAATTAATTCGGTGAGAATATAAGAAGAATTATTTGTCCGATACATTGGAACTGCATGAATACGTCTTTGTTCAATTGCCCACACAGTAATTCCATCGTATATCGTGTATTCGCTGACATCTGACATTCGCTGTCGTCATATATGGTTTATGTTTGTGTTGTTGCTGATAAGAATATTATAGTAAATACAATAGCCTTCTTGGTGTGCGTCATCGTTTGTGCGTCATCGCTTGTGCGTCACAATTTGGTTTCCAGTAAAATACAATGTTAAGTTTATTCAAAATCAATTGCACCAGCTAAAGCACATGTTCGTATCCCTTGCAACCTTTTCCTAATCAGAGTAAAAAATTGGTTAGGAAGACGAAGAGATGCTTTAACTTTTGTAATTGATTTAGGACAAAGTTTACCTTCTTATTTTCAAGTGTAACTTTTTAAATGGACATGTAGCCGATTTTTTTTTAAATACAACGCCTGTGAATTTGTTTCCATCTCCAGTTTCTACTCTTTTAGTTTTTTTACTTTTATTTCACTGTCTTCTTTTTAAAAAGTTTATCCTAAGATTACTCTGCATTATAGGTATAGCTACTGCCCTAATTTTTCCAATGAGAATAAATTATGCAGGGAGGATGTAAGTTTATTCACTAGTTTCGAACTAAATTGTCAGCCATCGCTATCCTCACGCGTAAATGTTATAATATTATATAAATAATCGTTGAATATGCCAATTTCGGATTTACTAAAATGTTATTTTTTATTTCCAGGTAGGTACGCTTACAGAGCTAAATCTAGAAGTATATTTTTGTGAGTATATAATAATTTACCTTTATTTAAAAAAAAAGTATTATCATGAACGATTCTCAATACATCCTGTTACTTCAAATAATTGAATTTAAGATAATAGCAGATGCAATCAATAAAATTTGATATGTTAATCTGTTGTCTATTTATAGAAATTACTATACTCTTTTTGTTTTAAATGAATGAATTTTTTAAACAGACATATTTTACAATTATACCGTGTAATATTTCGCAATATGAATGATTGAATATGAAAGAACCACTGACCAATTTTACATCTACGTATGAAATTCGTAATTGTACTTTTTAACCACAAATGATAACAATAATATCACAATATGATACAGTATTATCCAAGAGAATGTCAAGGTTAAAGTAATTTCAAATTATATGATTTTCTGCTTTAAAATGGTTTTAAAATCTATCAAGATGGTTGAAAGGCTGTCGAAACGGTACGATTTTGCCACTGAATATGATGTTTCCAAGCCGCGCGAGCGTGTTTTAACTGGATATATGAACATTTTATATTGTTCAAATTGTCAAAAATATACCAGTCTTCTCTTCCTCCTCCTTGCATTCACAGCAGCTATCAATGCGATATCCTCTTCTACACACTTAGCAGTATGTCGCGCGTTGCATGCTACTTTGGTGTGAAACCCACTTACTTGGGCTGAATGGTATAGTAAATTCTTCATTTCTCATGATATACACTGTGCCAATAGTATGTTATCTAGATCTACAAAAAGCAAAGTGACAAACTAAACAGCTTTGCAACTACTACATAGATACATTTGAAGATTATAAATTAAATTATTCAGTAAAGCATTTGTAAAGGAAACTTTTATTTTGAATGTGACCTTCAACTCTTGCTTCACGTTCCGACTTACAATAAAGAGTTTGTCAACTCGCAGAAAAAGTGTTTGGATGGGAGATACAGTTAGTGTACCTTTTTTATGAAAAAGACTCGTAACGTAATAAGAAACTGGAAAATATCTTCCACATCGGTGGATGAGAAGTAGAATATAATATAGAATGGCCACTTGGACGACTGAAAGATTGCATAGGCGTGGTAATGGTACCAATAATACCAGTAGTAATAGTAAAGGGAAAAGGACTAGAAGAACATCGGATCTAACTGTCCATACTGTTAATTTGGCGTCCCTTTAGTGGTGCAGCTGCTTCTCATTTTGCTATTATTATTATTAGTAATATTACTGTTAAATAATTTATATCTTTTCTTGGATTTCTATTATCTTGAAAAATTTTAAGTACTAAATCAAGACAGAATTAATGTTAACATAATTTACTCTTATCGTATTATTTAAAAAAAACACCAAACACATTTACTGACATTATATATGGTAACCAGTTCTTCTTCTCTCACTTAGATAACGCCATTTGGTTTATTAAAAGTTGAAGGTATTCATAGTAGGCTTGGTGATTGTGATTGATTACCTTAATGGAAAAATATGGTTAATACCATCATTAAACCGCAGGAATTTAGTACGTTTGCGTGACAATGTTTTAAATAATGGATACTCTCAGCAAAAATTGTAAATAAACTATTGTATTGTTCGTAATGCGTGAATACATTTTACTAATGAGATTGCTATTAATGAAATTTATCTTTTTATCTCAAAACTTAAATGTTCCCAATACTTTACTTAGTTTTTATATTTTTATATTTTTTATATTTTATATTCAATGAACATTTTGTTGATGTGATTTTTGCAACAAATGTTTTTATTAAGATGACATGATATCTAATGAATTATCACGTTAACAATAAGTGAATGGTATTTCTCTCTAATCTACGAAAAAGAATTTGCAAAGCAGATAAGCATAAAAATGATAAAGTTTAAAATATTCCAAGTGGTACAGTATGAGACTTTCAAATATGATCTTGTCCAAATTACCGAATTGACATCATCAGGGCAGTTCAATCCCGACTGATTATTGCTAGCTCAATAAAGCTGTGTTAAATCCCATTGACGATTAGATTGGATTACTCCTCATGTATTAGTGCGACTATAATCTTTTATCTACCCTATAGTTCTCCATTTTCTTGTCTCTGCATTTTGTTTTCCAGTCTCTGATTTTTATATCTTCCTCTACTTAATCCCACCATCTGCTTCGTGGTCTTCCTTTTGATCTCGTCTTTACCGGAACCCGTGTTATTATCTTTAATATTTCTTTTAGTGCTCTTCTCACCATGTGTCCCAACTATTCCACTCTACTTGCTTTTATACAGATCGCGAAAGGTCTATTCGAGTCATACGATTTACATACGACAAGGAAAATATGAGGAAAACTACTTGAAAGAGAGAGAAGAATAATTGTTCGCGATCTGTACATCGCACTACATTTTCTCCAACTTCCTTTCCTATTTCTATGTTTCTCTGTAATTTCCTACTCAATCTCTTGTTATGTTTGGCACAAGTATTGTTATCTCCTTTTTGGTCGTTTGAGATATTCTTCTTTTTTGTTTATAGTGTGTAAGTAATGACTGTCTGATCAAAGTTTTACAGGTTTGCATATTTGTTGTTTTTCTGATCGATATAAAGTTTAATACTTCCTTATTTATGCCAAGAATTTGGTTTCATTTTAATATTCTTCCTTTCATCAACGAACATTAACAATGTCTTGTTAATGTTCGTTGCTTTTATCTTGTCTTGTCTCCACCAGTTTTAGGTACTTATCGATGTTTCTAAATAGTTGAAGCTTGGTACACCGAATTGACATACATACATCTATAAACATATATTTGAACGCATAGTACGCAATATAGGGTGTGTGAATGTGCGTGAATATTCTCAATATATCCGTGTTAATGAAAGATACAAATCGCTGAGCAATAAATTCGTGGTATTGAATTCAACACCCGGAAGTTTTATGTAACTAACGTGTCCGTTCGTAAGGTCGTGCCCGTTGGCGTTTGAAGTTGTAAATATTTTAAATGCATTCAGTAAGGTAAATGTTTTATTTTGTTACATCTAGTGTGAGTATATTTTTGGAAAGCTGGAATACATGAGAATAGAAAATTATGATTTGGAGTGAAATTGAAGTTCGTTCAAACCTGTGGAGAGCAATTATTCGTCGTAATCGTAATAAGTATAAGGGTCAATTCTATAAAAACTGTTAAAAAATTAAAGGCACATAACCCAATTCCAATTCTATAACGTCAATATTGTCAATATTTGAAGGGTCTTTTAAAATCATTCATTTTAACGGTGGTATAATAAAGCAGTGTTGAAAGATCGAACTTGATTCATTTGAACTATTTAACTCGCAAAGTAGATCAATGATCCCCATTTCTAACCTCTAATCTACTGAAGTGATAGCAAAGTACATAGTATGCAGAGATGTTTAGGAACAAGTCTTTGACTATCATGCTAATCATGCATATGTTCATATATTGAATCTATGAGTGATTGGCAAGTTTCTTTATCAAGTCTGAAAAGCTTAGTGAATGTTTTATCAGGTAATTCGAAAGGATTTGAATTATCTCTCAAATTTCTCTGAATTCTCCTATACTGTTTCCTAAAAAAAATTTGATTTGTAAGTAACATAATATATCATAACCTCTTTTAAGTTTTAGTCTATAGTAGGGTTTAAATTTTAACATATATTATGGGGCATATTCTGTAACTCTTCATCTAAAATTTAGAGGCCGTTAAAAATTTAACCGGCGCTAAAATCAAATCGGTATTCGCTAACCACATTTCCCTTAGAATTCCTTTAAAATAGCTTGTTAAAACTATTATTTTTAATGGGATGTTAAACTGTGCCTTTAAAATAACGGTAACAAAAATGTCGTATGTAGATGTTTCTGGTGGAGCCTTGATTGAAGAATTATCTGCAAACCACAAGAAGTAAGAAACATTGTTAGGTTATATTTGAAATAATTTAAATTAACAATCTTTATATATTATTCTCGGGCATAATTTAGATTACACCAAAAAAATATTAACGCATAACCTTCACATATCAAAAAAATTGTAGTTTTCAAGATATTTAATGTTTTTATGAAGTCTGTAAGATCACTTTTTACCAATGAAATTGAAAAAAATATTTTTCATAATTTTTTTTAACAACTACCTAACTACTAATGGTTAGTGGTTAGAATATGTAACAGGAACTAATTTGCATCTAAAACGTTGGGAGGAGATTGTTGAATATACTTTCCCAAACTTGAGATTTTATTCACAAAAGAATAATTGATGACAATAAAAAATAAGATAATTACAAAGTTAAATTATATCCCATTCAAACATAACTTTTCACTAAGCAGCCAACAAATTACAGGAGATGGTATATTATGCAAACGTTGTGAGTGTCATTTGAAAACACCCTGTATAACATATAATAATTGCATGCAAGAAACCAAAAACACTTTATGTGGAGTGATTTGTGGTTTACCATCAAATACATATTATTATGTTTTTCTTCTATCTTCAATAACTTTCCATTATTTTTTATTAAAGATTAGCTATTAAATGACAAAAGCGCTGCTGCCAGATACTCTACTCAAAATTTTTAAGGAACCCTTTAAAATATATAATTTTTAAGAGTCCTCTAAAATGTATACTTGCAGAATAACATTTCAACAACAAATTTTTAAAGGCCCGTTAAAAACTTATTTTCAATAGGCGTCTAAATTTTAAAGGATTAGTTACAGAATAGACCCCCGGCTAAAATTAAGCTTCTTCCGTTAATATTTTAAAGCTTATGATGCATACAGAATAGTAAAATGAATTAATTTTTAAACATGCTTTAAAATTTAACAGTTGCTTTAGAGACGGTTCTTTAGTAGTAACTAATACGCTTACTTATTCTTTGATATCCTTTTATACTAATATATATAAGTTTTCTCATACCAGTTTCCAATATTCTCTTTTAATATTTTTGCTTACTGTAGTTATAAAAATATCAATAAGATGGCAAAAACGAAATAAGAGTGATTTAAATTAATACTTAATATATCGACGCAAACGAAATCTAATCAAACGTATATCATGAATTACGGTAACGGTATTTCACTCAAAAATTTCATGTAAAAAAACACTTTATATGGCATGATGATAGAATCGATGTTAAGACCTCGAATAGAAGCATGTTTAATCAATTTTTATGCAAGTGAACCAATAGATTGAAAACCACAAGCGTGAATAGGTTTGTAATCAAGATATAAATTGCATCTGTACACTGTATAATAATACAAAAATATTTTTTCTTTTTATTTGCGTTAGTTCTTTGTGGTTGGGAAACTTCATTACAAATGATGTGCTACTTTATTTTGTTACAGCCTTTGTACTCCAGGACGTTGTCAAAAACTCTGTTTTGGGTATTTGCCGACCCGGGAAACCTTTTTGAAAATTTGTCCGCGGGCTAAACAAATACACAGCCGTCCTAGATTAGCGTTCAGCGCCCGTGTCACTTACCTCTAATTTCGTATTTTGTCGAAAAACGGGACAAATACGGGTCGAGATGGTTAAATACTCACACGTCCATAAAAGTAGACTATAGCTTAGCTTCATTTTTATATATTTCTGTCATCTCTCAGATCATGCCTGCTATAGTCTAACATTTGTTTGGATACATTCTTCGAAGGGTGTATAGAAGCCTTTGAATGAACCAATCCAATGTCAGAGGTCATTCCCAGAATACTGTGACTTTCAGTGTCCACTAGCATGAGCGTTCCAAGTAAGTTTCATATCTAGGATAATCCCCAAATATTTTACTTCCACTGCAAATGGAATAACCTCATCATTGTAGGAAAGTGGTGGAAGATCTTCCAACTTTCTTCTCCTAGTGAAGGGAACTATTACAGTTTTGCCAGGGTTAACAGAAATCTGTTCCCTCTGACACCAACTGTGACAAGGTCGTCTGCATACGCTTGCAATTCTACACCTCCTCTTTCGAGAGCGCTAAGCAAGTTATCAATCAAGAGTGTCCACAGTAGGGGATATAGTACTCCGCCTTGTGGGTAGCCCCTGGAAACCTTAAAGCTAATGGTGTCGTCCTGAATATATGTAGTGGCTGTCCTATTTGTGAGCATGGCATATATCCAACGGGTAGTGGTTGGTTTGATGCCCTTTTCAGTCAAAGCTGAACCAATGGAGGTCGGTAGTACATTGTCAAATGCTCCTTCAATGTCAAGAAATATGGCCACTGCAATCTGCTTGTTGTTAAGGGATTGTGTGATTTTCTCAACGAGGTTGAGTAACGCTAAATCTATTGATTCGCAGGTTTGATAAGTATATTGGTGGATGCTCAGGGGTGAATTATATAAAGCTACCCGCCTGATGTAGCAATCCAGTGCTTTTTCAATTCCTTTAAGCAGGAAAGATGTTTGGCTAATTGGTCTGACCGATTTAGGGTGTGGGTCTGTGCACTTTCGGCATATATACCACCCGCCAACCAACTGGATGGTATGTAATTCCACGCCAGACTAGCTCTATACAGCTTAATAAGGATGGGCAAAAGCAATTCCAGTCCGTTTTGTAGCAGAGCTGGAAATATGCCATCCTCACCGGGAGATTTGAAAGGCTGAAAAGATTTGATTGCCCATTCAACTGCCGGTGCTGTGATAACTTCCTTGGCGGCCTCCCAATCGATCTTTTTTGGCCGCCTTGCACCCTCAAAGTGCGAAGGTCGATTGTTATCCAGAGTCAAACTTCCAGGAAAGTGATTTTTAATCAAAAGCTCTAACGTTTCTTTTCTATAGATCGTGAAAGTGCCATCGGGTCGCTTCATCGACCCAATCTCGGCAATCGACTCTTTAGAGAGAATCTTGTGAATTCTAGTACCACGAGGTATATCAGTAAGTACTCACGTTCGTTTTTTTTATTTTGGTCAACGATAGGATGCCTCCTGTATAATATTTTATTCGTTACTTACACTCTACACCATATCGCACCACGAGAAGCGTTTACCCTGTCGTCTAACTGACAATAACACTGTCTGTTTATGCTCCATAATTTATGAACGTACTCCTCATTTCATCAGTCATTTTTGGATAAGCGCGAATTTCAAACTAATGGCATTTTTATTCAAAGAATTTCATCTTGTTAGCTAATTTCAAGCAGCAAACATGTTGAAGACAAGTTTTTGTTAAAATATTTGAATTCTCAACTTCGCAGCTAGTAGTGGAAAAACTTAATTATTTCCCGCCTGGTAAATTCTACAATCACAATCATATGAATAGGATGCCGTCAATTACCTTCCGGTCTCAATAACAATTACTTTAAGATGGAAAAGGTAAAAAAAAAATAAAAACGTTATTTGGGATAAAAGTCACGACTTTCATTAATAAATATAAAAAATATAAATCAAGAGGGTTGCCGAGCTGCAATAGGGTCGCCCCTAATGGAATGAAGATGAGGAATATAAAACGAAAAGAACAGAGATGTATTTAGCTGTATAACATCACTCAGTAAATAGAAATTCAAGCATTCTGAACCATTAATATAATTTTAGAAATAATTTTTTTTTACCGGACGCTTGCAACTTCTCAAGAAAGTTTGTGATACTAATTTATGGTTTGAATGAATGATTGATTGGTTCAAGACATCGGCACCTCATGCACCTTTATGCTTTTTATGTTCTTGGTTGTACTATTTATGTGGAGAGAGCAGTAGCCTCTATAAGTCTGTTTTCACAAGGTCCATCTTGGAGAAAACCTCCTAGGATTCTATATTTCTAAATTTCTAGTGCTTCACATTCGAAGACAAAGGATTTTCTGTAAAAAATACGAGATTAAAATTGAACATATATTAGTTAAAGCTCAAGTTATACCGCAGTTAAATTTGCTTTAATGGGCAGGTTCATTTCTGTTTACAACAAAGCTATGTCTCTCCCTCTCTGTCTCTTTTTCTCTGAAAAGCGTCGGATTGTAAACGATTTTCAGTATGTTCACGTTTTTTTTATCGACACTCGTGTTCACTCTTATATTAGTTCCATTATTGCTACTCTTGTTTAATTGATGGCTTTTTGTATGTAATTTTAAAATATTTTTAGTCTGCCAAATGTATTAATCTTTATAAAATTTTTATAGTGCGTCTATGATGGATGGAAAGCTTTACTAATAAATAAAAACCTTTCAAAACTTTTGAAGTACGACCGCGAAAACGGTATTTCAACAAATATATTAACCCCCCTTGAAAATGGGGAGTTACGGATAATTCCAATTTACTAATAGTAACACTTTAATTCGTGACAAATCAGCAAAACAATACTTAATTATTTTATAAGATGCTCAAATTGACGTCCATTGGTTTCCATACAATGATACAATCGAAATAAAAAGTCTAGTGGGATTAAATCAGGTGGTTCCAATAATGGGCCTCGTCAACCTGTCCACCGAGCAGGTACTGATTGGTTCAAAAACCGTGTGGAGATGACTCATCTTGTTGAAACGGTAGCAAAGCGTCTGAATGCTATTATCATTTTCTAGTATTCGGGTTATTTAGGGGTCAATAGCGTAATAGGGTAATTGTAGATAATACTCAACATTTAAATTTGGTTTATAATGAAATATGGTCCAACAATACGGTTTCCAAAAACGCCACACCAGATGTTCAATTTTTGTGGTGTTTACTACTACTACTACTACTAAATGTGCAGGCGAGCCTTGTCCTGGACAACTCAAGCCAAGGTTCCGACACTGAGGCCACTGGCGGGCCCATTGTACCAATCCTGCTACCTAGTCATCCATGAAGCCGAGCCCTTCAATAAAGGCCACAACCTTTTTCAGTGGATGTCTGCTTGTGTCTCCAGGAGCCATGACAGTGACTCCGAAGATTCGCCTGCGTAATACAGCCCAGTGTGGACACTCTAAGAGAACATGAACTGACGTTTCATCAGTCATGCCGCAACCCCTACATAGGGAACTTTCCTCTACTCCTAGATTGTAGAGGTGCTTCCTCATACAGCAGTGCCCTGTTAGGAGTCCTGCTATCTTCCTTAGCCTACCCCTTGGTAGTTCAGTGGCTGCCCTGGCGTGTCCATCAGTCCATTTGTGGTGTTTAACTATGAAATTCCTTTGCTGGTGAAAATCATTAATTATATTCTAATAACCGGTCATTACCCAGAAGCCTACAAAACGGCAAATGTTATTCCGGTACCAAAGACACAACATGGTAGAAGTTCCATTGACAATTACAGGCCGATATCACTACTTAGTAACTTAGCGAAAATAATAGACAAAGTAATATTAAGTAGACTGGAGAGAACAGTAACGGATTTAGACATTGTACCGGAGGAACAGTACGGGTTTAGGGCCAACCACGGATGTCCCTCCCAACTTATCAGAGTATTGAATTACGCTAGAGTAGGATTTAGAAAAAAACAACCTTCAGTTCTGGTATCTCTAGACATCCGTAAAGCCTTTGACTCGGTCTGGATCCCGGGATTAATATTTAAATTAATAGAATTAGGCATTCCAAGATACTTAATATTAATCTTAAATTCTTATCTAAAAGATAGGAAATTTTTTATGAAAATTGGAAATGCTGAGGCAGGACCATATACTACGAAAGCAGGGGTACCGCAAGGCTCGGTACTTTCTCCGACTCTGTACTCGCTGTTTACAGCAGATTTCCCTGTCAGTAAGACGCTACTGACAGCACTATATGCAGACGACGTCTGTCTGGTTCAAACAGCGAGTACAGCAGAGCTTGCCCTGAATAAAGTGGGAAATCATCTCAATAATAAAATCGTTCCCTATTTATCCAACAACAAGCTGATGCTGAATGCCCTGAAAACGCAGTACATGGTTCTGAGGGGCAAATTTAGAGCCAAAACATTTCTATTCAATAGATTAAATATAGATAATAACGTCATCACACCGGTAGAAAGCGGCAAATACCTTGGCTACATTATTCAGCCGAATACTCTGCACAACTTGCACATAACATCACAAGTTCAGAAAACATAAGCTACAATGGCTCAGCTATACCCATTAATCTGTCGCAACAGCCGACTATCAATGAGGAATAAACTTCTTCTCTACAGTCAGGTGGTGCGACCGACAATGACGTATGGCTACCCAGTGTTCTATTCAACCACTAAAGCTTTATTCAAACGCATGCAAGTTGTGCAGAATAAATGCCTAAGAATGGCAGCTGGTGTAGGTCTAATCGACAACAGACTTCCAAACAATATATGGCTTCACAGAAAGACAGATATGCCAACGATTACTGATTATGTAACCACTCTGGCAGAAAGGTACTACAAGTACTGCCTCCCAGAGAGCTTATATAATCAAATAGCAAACGCTCGCGCAAGTCGCATAAATGGTTATAGCCTCTTGCACGCCAACCTTCAATTGGAACTCAGACCAAGTTAAACACAAATTGAATGATACCTCTGCTTTTGTACATATGTACATAAATCACTAACTACAACTGGGAGTGAATGGGAGAGAGTGTATGGTTTTAAATATGAATGAGAGACGAATGCATGAGTGTACATAGATTTTATTCCCTTACTCTTAAGTTAATTAGTTTTTGCGTAAAGCCTTCAATATGTGACCCTGTTTTTTGCTGACTTTTCAGGGATATTACTACACAAATTCCTGGGGAATGTTTAATGAATTAGGTGCGAACGGGATCTATTATAGATTATTTTCTTTGAAAGCTAACGGATAATTATGCTTGGCAAGGAGCCGTGGAAAAGAGGGAGATGACAAATGCCATTATAAAAAAAACGGAGCCAAAACATCGGCAATCAGCGAGAGAACTCGCGGTATCTATGACCACATAGATACTGAATTTTTTTTTATAAGTGCATATTATTACATTATAACTTATGATTAATAAAGACTTCTAACACTATGAAATTCCCGCATTACGTCTATGAGTCATTTTCTGCTCAATATCTCCACTATTTAATGCAAATGAACATTCGTCGGAAAAGCAGATATTGTACAATAAAGCTGTAGACGCCAGTCGAAATCGTCTCCATGTAGCTCTTGGACAAATTTAATTTTGTAAGGATGGAATTTGTGTTTATGTAAAATTCTGAAAATACTGCTGCGAGAAAAACTGCATGAGAAATTTGCGATATTGACTGTTGACGGCAACTTACTTAGGTTTTTTGTTAACTACTGGTGGTGATTGGTGTTTTTTATTTGCAACTGATTCTGATTCAAAATGTTTTTGCATCAATTCAGCTACGTATTTATGTGTAACATTTCTTCCGGAATGAGCAGTATTAAACTGTCTAGCTGTGACTCTTGCAGATTTATTGTTTTAGTAGTATAGGCAATTTACATTAACTGAAGCGACACAACGCGGTAGTTTTTGGAACTGCTAATGCAAGTATACCATAAGTATACGATCGTGTTTTACAATGCAGCAAAGATAGAAAAATATAAAACAGAGAATAAGAGAATGCGAGCAAAAAATGTAAACATAGCCGATCGTCGCTGTCACCTTTTGTAACGTTATATTTGGCCACTGTCATTGGAATATTTAAATATCTACCGGACGGCGAGTAGCCAGTCCTTTTTCCTTACCAACATGTGATCCTCGTCGAGAACCTGTAGCATCGATCATCGCTGAATAATCTCCGTTGGTGAGGATCAGTATACACTGATATTGGTCAAATATTTCAATTCTTCTCTCCTATAGAGAGAGAAATTAAGAACACACTACCAATATGTAAATTCTTTCTCGAAGCGGAGCATGTGAACAGGAAAGGGATACGCAACGTATGTCCATTGCTCATCGCATGGTTCAATTTAATAGCCAGTAGCGAAAATAAGCTTTTTTTCTCCTGGGAACCATGAACCGATAAGGTATTTGGTAAAAAAAGTTATCTCGCGTTTGACAGTTTTGTACGGGAGTCCCCAATCCCGGAAAGTCGCATCTTATAAATAACACAGTGTTTGAAAAACGGAATAAAATAATTAATAAATAAAACTTTATTTACACCGAAACACAGTGTAAAACGTATTTTTATAACAATGTTTTTAACAAACAAACACTGTCTGCTATTGGCTGTTTCATTTTTAAAAGCACAGGATATGAAAATTGTTATACCAATTTCATCGACAAACAATGTAAAATATTTCCACGTCAAATACAGTTATTTTTTTCTAACTTGCACAGAAGGTTACGTTTCACTCGTCTCGTAAAATATGACCTTTAAAAATGGATCAACGTGAAGGTGGATTTATTAAGTACCTGCACTGGACTTTTAATTTAATATAAGCTTACAATATGTCTCAGGGTTATAGCATTCAAAATGTGAAATTCAAATTTCGCAATTAAGGATATTTATTGAAATAATGATTGCAAATGTTTATGTTAAGGATAAAAGTAACCGCAGCTGTTTCTTCGAAGACAAATACAGTACATTTTAATTAAACATTCATTTGCATTTTGCTTTATCCAAAAAAAAGATACCTACAGCATCTTGCTACCGTATCTTGGACTAAGCGCCATTATATTCATCCTAACTCAAAATCCGATCAAAAGCGCGTGATGTCATGCTTTTGTAAACCTAATTTAACATTTTGTTTATCGTTGGAGGTTTAATTTGCTGATTTTTTCACATCGTTTACGTGATATTTTATCGTTATAGATTACTAATAATATTGGTTTAATATTTTCAAAAGTACAAGAAAGATATGGAGGCTGATTAGCACTTTGGAATAGATACAGATGGTTTTTTAATTTTGGAAGAGAAAAAAGGAAAAAAAAAATTAATACAGCTCTGTTAGGATCAGTCCTGCTGTAAATTTTGGCGAGTGTTCTAATATGAACTGTTTCGCTTGCCTCTGTCCTGGTGAGTTCCTCCACCATTTCAGAGATTTGTGGGCGACCCACTTCTTTGTTTCCCTTCTTGTTATGGTTTTTGCAACGCTACAGAAGGGTTCCGGCCCAACTAATGGCATTGATCAGCCTTGTTTGGCCATTTCATCCGTTTTTTCGTTGCCCTTATGACCCTCGTGCCCCGGTACCCAGGCTACCGTAACATTGCTACGCTCACCCAGTGTGCTTAGGGCCCGCACACAATCCCATACTAGCTTAGAATAATTGACCTCTATGGAGTTGAGTGCCTTTAGCGCTGCTTGGCTGTCTGTGAAGATGGCAATTGAACAATATGTCTTCTGCTTTTTAATTTCTTCCACACAGTGAAGAATTGCCGTTATTTTCGCCTGGAAATTTGTGACATTTCTTGATAGGCTTACTGGGAAGGATATCCCTTGCTTTAGACCTGCTATACCGGCTCCTACGCCGTCTACCGTCTTGGACCCGACTGTATACCGAAAAACATCCGCATGTAAGAGTACACCTTTTTCCAGTATTTCCAGTTGGTATAGTTACTTTGAACTTATTATCGAAGCTGTAAGTCGTAGCTTTTGCATCGATGGGCTGCCCCTCCTTAAGATCTAAACTAAATTTTTTTTACCTTTGATCATATAATTTTTAACCATCAATATTTCTATAATGAGAATATATATTTTAGTTAATTTTATTTCATTAAAATAATTACTGCGCTACTCAAAACTTAACCTTTTCATGTCACTCATTATTGACTTTTAAAGGATTAATATTTCCTTATCAGATCTTTGATTTTTTTTACGTTCATACCCTGTAAGACACGCCGAGGTCGCCTAATATTAAATCGAATAATTATTTTGTGAATTTAATAGGAAGCGGATAATTAATTTAATTCCCAAGATTTATTTCCCTACTCTCTCCTTTCCGACTTTTAATTGCGTCCAAAGAAATCTTTTCGGCAAATATTTCGGTTAAGAACGAATCCGCGATAATTGTATTATTAACGTTATACATCTTACGTTCTCTTTATATGTCGTAATCTGGCTGTTCAAGGGTGAAAGTCGAAAGAGAGAAAGTACGGAGATTGTCTTCATTGGTGTATAAACATCTTAACCTAAATTAACATATTATATATTCGTAAAATAGGGTATGTTGTATTTAACTAGTTGCAATTAAGTTTCAATTAATATCGTATGCACCGAGATCCAGTGAGCTACTGAATGTCCAAAAGGCTTAATCGCAGTGTAATAACTTATTTGTAATGTTTTTTTCACACAAGATATAGAGATAACAACAGCTTTAAATATTTCCTTCGCCACTGTTTCAGTTCCTTCTCTTCCATCCGCGGATTTACGCGAAGGAATTATACGGCCTTCCCGACTACTTGAGCTTGTATTCAACTAATTACAGTATAGCTGTTGCAATATTTAGCAAGATTAATCGTTTACTGGTATGAATTATCCTAAGTAGACATTTACATGCAAATGTTCGCTATATATTTCGCTTAGACCTCTGGTGGAAATAGCCACATTAGCCAAGGTTTAATAATATTTGCGAATGATTTGTCACAGTTGAAAAATGTAAATGAATAATATACAACCAAACTTAGTTTTGATATACAGAGTGACCCAAAAGTCTGGAAACGGCCAATTATCTCGTAAATTGCTAGTCCTTATTGTAGAAAATTTGGGGGGCACGTATTTTCGGATACAGAGATTCCGGATTTGATATTTGCAATGTTGCCTTGTTCATTTAGTAATTATTGGAATCTCCTATTCAATACGAGTTTGGTCTTGAATACATAAATATGTAAATATGTCAAAATTTAATTGTGGAATGTTGTGATTTTGACATTTTTGTTCACTATTTACATCATTAACTAATACTGACAGTAGGTTAATGCGTTTTCATCATCTTCCAAAAAAAAGACGGCTCTTCGGATTTTCCAATTATCCAGTATTAACGAGTTAGTAGGCATTATTTTTGAACGATTTACTATAAAGAATCAAATCAATCAAACTTCACACATTTGTTCTTTCGGTTTTGTCCTCGAACGTCAGCATCGGCTTTGATTATTTTGGGTGAATTGTAGAACTGATTTACTGTTCCGTCGGTTCAAGAAACAATCGATACTCTCCAGTTTAGAAAGCATAGGCGTGGGTAGTGGAGGGAATACGACGTACTGGACCGTTATATTCTTCATTTCTGGGAATAAGGGAGTGGACAACGGGAGAGGATAATACAGATTTAGTAGTTATGTGAGTTGTTTAACGATGAGAAAAGGTAAAAAATTTTGGCTCATGAAATAGTTCATAATAAAAGTTATATGTAACTGAATTAAGTTAGTTCGTTTACATCTAATATCAGTAATCTGTGACAACGAAGTTATAAAAAAGAAGCGATAGTAAACTTTTTTCCACAGATATCGAAGTTTTGTTGTGTTTGTTTTTCAATAATTCATCCATCACTTGAATGACAGACACGAATTGCACAAGTTTTTGGCGCCATTACTAATAAATGTAATTTTGTAAACAAATTTTATCGTTCAAAACATAAAAAAAACATGTAAATAATCAAAAAGCTTACAACAAAAAAAATTCTTTGGTAAACAATAAAATCACATGTCATTGACAGATAACGGGCTTAAAATGGCAACTGTCAGACATGCGCACTCAGAAAATGAATGGTGTATTCTGTGGTTGAGCGCGAATTTTAAACTAATGACGTTTAAATTCAAATAATTTTATCTTGATTGGTAATTTTAAGCAGCAAATATGTTAAAGATAATCTGCTGGGTATACAACATTATGTTGCACAAGTTTTTGTTGAACTATTATCTCTCGATTCTCAAAATATTTGAATTAGTCCATATTATTGACCTAGGAATAATAGAAAAAATTATTAACCACTATCAACTTCTCAGTTGGATAGAAGAAGCAATAATGGTCAACTTCACAGATAGTAGTGGAAAAAATGTATCATTATCTCATATATATATATAAATAATTTGAAAACAGCAATACCAGAGTGTTTACAACATGCCAACGACTGGATCAAATAGAGCATAACTTTCACGAACTCGTATTATTAAAACGATAAAGAAAGGCATATACATTCGCAATAATTGCGTTCAAGTACAGAAATAATTGGTATATCTGTGAACGCCGTGATGTAATTGATATGTATGATATTAATTATTATAATTATTATTTTAATAATATTGTGAGATACTGTAATATTTAATGTCTACTTTTTAGTTTATAGTTGACGATGTATATAATTAAAACGTTTCTGGAAGGGTAATTAAATATTTTTAATAAGTATAATTCTTCTAATAAAAATCTATGGTTTTATTGATGGAGAAAATTAAAGTGAAAAAATCTCTTATTGAACACAAAATGTTATTTCATTATACCTTACTGAAAACCATTTTGGAAACCGAAAATAGTCTTTTTCTCTTCCTATAATGTAAACAACATTATATTTATTTACATGAATATTAATAATATAATTATTATAATTATGAACATTAGTTACGAAATTTGGATAAATGTTTTTCTCAATTTGCAGGAAACTTCCGGCTTCGATATATTGTATAAAATTTTATTTGCAATTTTCTATTTATTGTTGACGCTCCCCACTACATAACTGTCCCTAAAGCCGGCTACTCACTATTCGTTGATGCGATTCGTTAATGCGTTTCGTCGGTTCACTTCGTTAATTCGCGCTTCGAACGAAGCGACGCATTACATCCTACTCATTGTGCGTCGATTCACTTCGCTTCGATGATGCATGAAACTTCGTTCCATTGTGCGAAGTGTGATCACAAGCTTCCATTTATAAAAATGAATTCGGAAGAAGAAGACCTTGCTGCAGCTCAAGCTTATTATGAAGTCATTTTGAATTCAAAAAAAAGAGAAAAAAACGAAGATGGTGGACCTAGTCTTTATATAAAAGCAGATCTCGGTAAGCATTGCAGTTAAAATGCAAATTTTTACAAACTGTATTTTACCCATTTAAGGTACAACTGTACTACCATGATCGTCGATATGCTTAAGGAACCGTCAGGCCAATTTCATAACTTTTGCAGGATCACTTATGAAGACTTTGAGTTGCTGTTGAATAAAATACAGAAAAAGGACACAAAACTCAGGTTATCCATACCTGCAAAAGAAAGACTAGCTGTTACGTTGAGATTTTTACGAATGATTCGCGTGGAGACCGAATGTGTCAACTTCGTCGCATCGTTCAATTTTTCCTTTGATGATTCGTCCAAATACCGACATCAAGGCGAAGCGCCGCACAACGAATCGCATCGGCGAAGCGAGTCATACTCACTAAGCAAAAATTCGTGAAGTGCTGCGACGAAACGACGCATTAACGAATAGTGAGTAGCCGGCTTAATAGTTGCAGATTTCCATCCTCCATGTTGCTTGAGAGCTGAGACATCAACTTCAGTGTATTCTCTAATAAAGTGGGCGACTTTCTTCTAAGGACGAGTAGTTAAAGTTCTCAAAGTTCAGAAATTTAGTAATTTTACTTGGAATTGAAGAAATCGAGTTTTACCAACAGGCTGGTTTATACCCTTACGAAGAGGTGTTGTTACGAGCTGTCGTCTTTACGAATTATCGGCGATAGGAATTATTGACGTTAAATTGACTGTTACCATTTGTGGGGTTATGAATTGTCGCGTTACGATATGTCATGGATTCAAATCGAAGAATTGGCATTAAATTTGGCTTATCATTATGTAATAATAATTTTTAATCTATTTAATGTTACCCTTTCTTATCAACAATTAAATATTATACTATTCCCTACGGTTTTACTAACACGTAAAATATCTCGTGACGTTAATCATTAATGAAGTTTTTACTTCTGTCCAATTTCAACCCAAAGTCATCTATCCTATTATTATAATAACAGTTACGAAAAAAACTTAGTTATTATTGTTTCTGATGAAAACGAAAACAAAAATAATTTCGTGAAATAGAAATCGATATTGAATATACACGTAATTTCCTGTTTTCTACTGCGATTTTCATCTGATGTATGACCTGAACCCACAGCTTGACATAATACCCCTGATAGTGATGGAACAAAAAATTTACAATTATTATTCTGCTAATTTATATTTTCAGTTTTTAAACAATTCCGAAACCAGTATGAAAAGTTTTTGGAAAAATTGAAAATGCCACATATCATGTTAAATAACAATACTTACCAGCATTAGTTACATCAATTAGTTAATTCTAATAAATAATATGCATTTTCACAATATATGTTCTAGTTATTTTAAGCACTTACAAGCCGTGTAAAATGCCAGAGATATTGTGGTCGTTATAGATAGTTTTGGCGACAATTGAAATAATTCTAATTACCTGTCATTTCAGCTACTCGTTTTTGTATTTTCTTTAAATCAATAGTTAACTTATATGCATCTCTCTCTTGATTAGTAAGCATTAACGCAATATAAATGATTTCCCTTGCTTCGGCTCCCAACTTTATGTCTAACTTTGCTGTCCATATTTAAAGAAGTTACAGCGCTGCACAAACTATTATTGAAATTTTTTTGGAAACATTCTAACGACATCTGTGTTCTACTCCCACTACTTATGCTTTTGCTACGGCGCATCCTCTGCTCGCAGCTTTTTTCTTGATTTCTGATTGTCTCTATATAAAAAATCTTATTAATCTTATTAATCTAATCTTATCTGAGCAGTATTCTACAAACTATCTTTACAGTATTTTTTTGACAATGCTACAAAAATAATAACTTTTCCTCAAATTACCCAGACACCAATGTTCCTTTTTTTAAGGAAGTTATTTATTCCAAGGTAAATATCAATAATTAGAACAACAAATTCTCAAGCACGTGCCTATTATTGATATCAATAGCTCGATAGATAAGAATAAATTGTACCAACCTTAATCTATTTTCACCTTCAAACACACAATAACATCGCTGCTTTCTCCACTGCCACAAATTGAATACGACAGACGATTAAATATTCAAATAATTGTCATTTTCAATATTAAAATCCAAAATATAGAAATAGAAACTGAACAACAGTTTTTAATTAAGCGATTAAATGAGAAATGACACTATTAATGTGTAACTGTATAGTATACCCAGTAACAGAACTACTCCTCAGGGAATGGAATTCGTGTCTCTGTTGAATGGATTCCTGAACTAATTATTGGAATGGGATAAGCAATTAATATTAAGTCTCCAGCTTTTAATCGCCTGGGGAAGCAACTCTTTTAAAACATCAAAGGTTGAGAATTGGAACTATTTAAATGGACAAAGAATAAATTATCCTTATAGAATTAAATAAACATCGAAAAAAGGTTGTTTGTACTTGAATTAATTATTAAAATGCAATTAAATTTGACTTCTATGAATACACTGGAGATACTGATGGGTAAGAACAGAGCTGGGATGCTGCAACGGTGTTCTGAATATTTTTTTGTAATTGGAGAAATTACATCATTCCAAATTGGATGTAATCATTCAACTGACGTTTTCCAACATTAGTAGTGTATGCAAACATCACACTGATCTGTTTATTTCGTTTATATTTGACAGCGATTTTAAGTATTGTGACTTTGAAATGGCGTTTGTTGTTAACAATCTGTCCAAATGTGATAAAAGTACGGTCATTCAATTTTTGTGTGCTGAAGGTGTGCAACCGTTGCAAATTTATACGCGAATGCAAGCAGTGTATGGAAACGCAAACCTGTATAATGAAACTTTGAACAAGCTCCATCAAGCAATAAGAAGAAAACGTCCAGGGAAGCTTTCACGTGGTGTTATTCTGCTTCACGATAATGCTCGGCCTCATGTTGCCAACGTAGTGAAAGAAAATCTGCAACGAAAGAAATGGAGGATTTTAGAGCATCCACCCTATTGTCCCGATTTATCGCCTTGCGATTTTCACATCTTTGTGCCACTAAAAAAGGCGTTAAAAGGTAACCGTTTTCAGTCGGACGCAGAAGTACAAAACGCTGTGAAAGAATTCTTCCAGCAGCAGCCACAAGAATTCTATAAGCAGGGTATACATCGGTTGGTGAAACAGTGGGATATGTGCCTCACTTGTAGGGGTAGTTATTTGTAACTGTACTTGTCAATAAATTTTTCCTGGACCAAAGATGAGTTTCAATTGAACAAGCCTCGTATATCGTTCGAACTTCCATTGTATTTCCTAGTTTTTTATGTACTATTTCCTCATTATAAACTAATAACATTATCAGCTAATTATCAAAAAAAGTACGACAAAGAAATCTGAGTTGGTTTTATAAAGACAATTAGTTCAAATTTGCATAGAATCAGCTTGTTGATGCCGATTATTATTTTTTTTCGTCTAACAATGATTTTTGCCTAGGTAAATGTCGAAATGTTGAAGCTTCCTTGTAAGTTGCTGCATATTATAGCAGTTAAGATATAATCGAGAACTTAAATAAAAAAAAAAGGATCTCGTTATAGTTTATATAATTATGTATCTAAATAAACTGTTTGAACTGTTTACGAAAGCGTGATGTCATAGAAAGACGCCGCACAACTATTCTAGAGGTTTGACGCGAAATTTTAATTTTATTTTAAAAAGATAAATTTCTTACCCGCCTTGGAGAATTAACTATCATGAAGCAATTATTTAGAATCAGTGATAAAGTCCATTTTTTGTGTATTGAAACAAAACACGTGTTCGTTATTAATTCGACCTCATCAATCGAGGAAAACCGGGAAATTAATATGTTATTAATTACTAGTTTAGGGATTTGCTTGATTTTAATGAACTAAGTTTCCGATCTCTATCACGTTTATTGATCTTTAATATGTTTGCAGACATTCAAGAAGGTTGAACTAACTCTAAAGGGATTATACTATAAACGTAATTTATGCTTAAATAAATAATTATGAGAATCACTTTGGAATTATATATGAAATACTCGAAGTTAGACGACTAATTGATAAGAAGCTCGTCGATAAATCAGCAACACGAAAAATTCACTTCACTGACTACGAATTAACTAATTCTGTGGCCAATAATGCAAACTGAAATGAAACCAGTATTTGAAAAGAAAAGAGGCTGAAGCATAAAAGGATCGAAAGTTGGGACTGTTGTGAGATGAAGTTAAGCTGTTGACGAAAGAATATGTCGAAAAGATAAGGCAGGAAAATTGTTGCTATTGAAGACAAAGTTGAAGAATTTAATGCTAGACCAGGGCATTTAGGAAAAATAGAGGAAATTTTGGAGCACAATAGATATCGAGATGCGGTTTTCTGCATTGTGCTCAGGAAGGTCCCAAAAAAGACTGGGAAAAATGTGGGTTAGCACTTTTTTGAAAAACGCCTTCTGGGCCGGGAAATGCATTTTCCAATTGCCTAATTACTTGCACCATTATGGGAACGATTGGAAACTCGGAAAATACGCTCGGAAATCGTTACTCATGCATTAAAATTACCCGTGGGTGCACGAGGGTTAGTCTGTGTGGGTGCGCGGGGGGTGAATCGGGGGAGGAATGGCAGCGTGCATGAAAACCGCTCCAAACTCGTTATTCGGGGGTTTTCGGGGATGCTGAATTCAATTCTGACATAGGAGTTACCCGGGGGCGCGCAGGGGTGCCTTTGCAGGGGTATCCGGGGGTCCTTTTTGGGGGAAAATTGCATAGTTAATGGGAAGCGCTCCAAACTCGTTACCCGGCATCCCCAAAAACCCATGGACTATGCAATTTCCCCCCCCCCCCCGAATAACCCACTGATACCCTTCCAGAGGCGCCCCTGAACGCCCCCGGGTAATTATAATGCAAGAATCGAGTTGGGCATCCCCGAAAACCCCCGAGTAACGGTTCATGAGCAATTTACATGAACTATGCGATTCCCCCCCCCCAGAATGACCCCCCGGATAATCCTGCAGAGGTGAATTAATTTCAGCATCCCTGAAAACCCATGAGTAATGAGCTTGGAGCGATTTTCATGCACTATGCCATTCCTCCCCAATTCACCCCCGCGCAGCCACTTCTGTGCACTCCCGGGTAATTCTCATGCCCAAGTAACGATTTCCGAGTGATTTTGGGTGATTTTGCTCTAAATGCCCTGGACTATGGTACAAAAATGGAAGTAGATTCAAAATATGAACGTTAATTCAATAACTTATTATAGTTCATTTAAAAACCAGGAGGAGTAATTTGAAAAGTCTTACTCACACCACTAAAAGTTACCAGATTAGTTACTAAAGGGTGTGTTCCGAAAACGTAGTCAACAGTCGTGTTCCAAATATATTAAATATGCCTTGATAGCAAAGACATTAGTCATAAGTCGATTTCTCCTCTGATCTGCAGTATATTTTTCAGATGTACCTACGCATTAAACAAAATGTAAGACTTTTTCCTGTTTTGTTTCTTATTCAAACATCAGAAGATTCAGATTCACATCGACAACAAACAAATTATGGTCATTGTTGATGGTGGAGAATTACAGATAGTCAAGTTACTTTAATTATATTTATTACAATTAAATTGAAAAGAATATGACAATTGATAATATGTTCTGGCAATAACAATACTACAAAATTAATAGCATTGTAGAGCAATATGCAGTATTAATTTAAACATTTCCAACAGTTATCTTTATGTTGCCGGATTAAGTGTAATAAACCACTTTTCAAATACTTCTGAGATACCTTCTTCCTTCTTTTCAACTTCAAAAACCAATAATGTATTTTCTACCAAACCCATTCTTTTCTATATTGTTTTATATCTTCCATGGCATGTTCTTCCGATGAACTTTGACGATTTTTTCCCAAATATGTATATAACAAATAAATAGTACCTACATTTGACTCGTCAAAAGGTGACACAGATAAATTTAATTTGTTTCAAGAAAGTCTCAACGTTTCTTTGGAGCTTGCAAAATTTTGTCCATCACAGATAACATTTTTGTTCTTCGAACGACATTTTTTATTCACTCATCACAATTTTTCAAAAGTCCTGGTATTCCACCAATATTTTCTGCACTATATAATGTTCCTCTACTTCAGTATTCCCTTAATACTCGCTAAACCGACTTTACTACTTTTAAAAAAATGTAAAGTAATAATGTACCCACTGCTTGAGAATATTTTTGGTTTTTCATCCAATATTTATTTATTTATCTGTCAGAACTATCAAAAATTAAAACTATCAGCTGATGTCAATATTAAAAAGTGTTGTGTGAAACTGGGCTGAATCTGACCAATCAGAGGTCTACAGAATTGCCAACTTAAATTCAAATCACTCCTCCTGGTTTTTAAATGAGGTATAATCAAGATTAAAAGGAAAGCAGTCCTTAAAGTAACATACAAATGGTAAAGAACAAGCCGTAAACCTGGAGAACTGTGAATTTTCATTTAATCTTGTCCTAAAATCATTTTTACACATCTCCTAAGTCCGTGTTTAATTTGATTGTCTTTAGTAAATTATCAAATTGCTATGATTTTATATTCGCCACGTGTAAATAAAAATATTATCCTTGCTACGTCAAGGTTTATTCAAATGTTCCATTACGAACTCGATTTTTTTTACGAAATATATGCAACATCAAAAACATTGACATTGCGCTTATGAAAAAGGAAATTAATTTTCGCTCAGATGATCGATTTTATCTTTATCGAGGTTATCAAAACTTTCTGGTCGATTTGGTTCAATTAAAAATCATCGGTTTCATTTATTGTTAGATTATACAAACGGATTTTATGTCTGTGGGCTCCAATTTCTATTTATATTTAATATTTAGTTGTGAATTTTAAAAAACACTATTCTCAACGCTGTTTTCAAAACATAGACAACAACAAGAAGTAGAGCCCGGCGAAAATCCTTTGATATCGGAGGGGCAAAAATAAATAACCTTGAAAGTGACAGCTAACTCTGGGATACAATGAGAATCATAATAAACAAGAGGCGCCCTCTGGAATACAAGACATGGAGTTCGATCTCCTTATATAGTCTCCATACTTTTTTCACTAAATAGAGTCTTTCACAACAGTAACAAATAGTATATTACGCACCGAGGTGGGGAGAGTTTCATTACTGTCGAGAGGTGAGCTATTATCTCGAGGTTTGTATACTATTTTATTTACAACCATCACATCCCGATCAAAATTAATAAATCTTTGTTTCGTTCTGAACACACCAAAAATATTACATTTGACTGTCACCAATATAAATAAATGTCGGATAAAGTCCGATGGATAGACTCCAATGAAGAATTGATGGATTGTACCCCTCCAGAAATAGGTATTTAATATTTATCAGTGTTATATTCTTAAATATAAAAAATATTCATTTAAAATAGATAATATTAACGATCACATTAATTTAGAGGGCGGGAAGTGATGGGGACGAGGGTGAGGGCGGGAAGTAGAGGTGTGTGAAATGACAGCTTCTAACCTTCATATATGGTTGTGAATAAACATATTTACTAAGCTTCTCTCTGTATTCAGTGAATTTATCAAACCAAAAAATGTAACAGTTTTAAAACGATTTTGTTGCAAATATTTTTATTACACCCTATACTTGAAGCCAATCAATTTCAGAATTAGTCCTACATGGCGCGCCACGTTTTGAAAGGATTAAATTCCGAGCAAAATAGATCGATACATCTCTGCGAATTTTGGTTAACTAGAAAGCCCTTCTCACTAGAATTTTAATGGACTAACTGCAATGTAGGTTAATAGTTTCGTTCCGAAGAGAATAATTAACATATCAAATGACTAGAGTTGAGGAAATTTAGTCTTAATTATATTAGCGTTTCCGTCCGAATGAATATACTAACACAGATAGAAAATACGTGGGAAATTTAATGTCTAGCTGCTTGCAAACCTTAAGAATAATTAATAACGTTCGGGGCAGAGAGCTTTATTGTTCTTCAAAACAATGTATCGTATAGTGCACGTCCAGAAGTCATTAATTTAATGTCACTTCAACTTACTGCAGTTACTCATCTAGCCTAATAATTATTATAAAGAGGATTGATTATTTAATATGTGATGGATAAATTAAAAAACTCCTTTCAGCTACAGAAAGCCACATTATCACCGAGTATCAAGAGCTAGATTTTAGATCTTTTTAGTTTCAGTGAATATCACCACAACATACTAGGCCAATTGAAAAGTATCCGGCCTGACACATAGATGGCGGTACTAGAATTCAATATGATTTTCAGTTAGTACCAACCTTCAAACAATTCGTGTCAAAATTTGACAGCAATCGAACGATTAATTCGTGAGATATTGTTCTTTGAGTGAAGCCACTTTAGTTATTGGAAAAAAAAATCGTGCGCTGATAAAATATTGATTTTTGAAGAGAAAAAATACAGTTGAAGCAAAATCTTTGCTGGATGAAGAGTGTCCGAACTCTTCGCTATGAAAATCTACCATCATTGATTGGTACGCTCTGTAGCAGAATAGCGTCAGTCAAAATAGCGCTAGGTTAAAAAAGCGCAGGACAAAATAGCGCCGTATAAAGATAATGCAAAACAAAAACAGCGGCGGACAATATAGCGATAGACAAAATAGCGTTAGACAAAATAGCACTGTGACAAGATTACGCCGGTTGAAACATCCTTAGAAAATTAGCTATTGAAATATGGGAAACAATAGTAATTAACTTTTTCTAGTGTAAATGTAATTATAATATAGGTAATGAAAATGTAATGAAAATGTAATGAAAATTAACATTGCATAAATCCGCCTTTGATGATATTCTAGTTGTCTACACTTCGATCTGTCAGTTGGTCGAGAAGCGAGAAAGCTATTTTGTCCTCAGCTGTTTTTGTTTTGCGTTATTTTTTTGCGGCGCTATTTTGTTCAGCGCTATTTTGTCCGTCGCTGTTTTAACCCAGCGCTATTTTGACTGAAGCTTTTCTGCTACAAAGCCTGCTAAAACTACCCTATAACCAAATACCTGAAATTAAGTAAGTATATTTGACAAACTTAATTTGACATTTACTAGATACTCGTACTATTTCAAATGCTTGGCAACATAGGCCAGTGTTATGATAGACGTCTTGGAAAACAGTATTTTTACTGTATTAAGATAAAAAGGAATCAAATTTTAATCAATTTCTCCGGAACGGTTTAATTTGTGTCAAAATTCAGGATATCCACTACTTAATAGCTTCATGATTTTTTAATAAACATAAAAAGGTGTATCTGAAATATATTATCCCTAATAAACACGGCACTATTCAATATTAATAACTATTTGAAATGAAAATTCGTATGAAACATTCATGGTAATTGCATACATAATAGACAAAGTACTTGCATTGAGTATTCTGGAACTCTCTCTTATACATTCGGCCATGAAAACATCATTAACTAGATTGTATAATATTAAACAAGTTTCTGTTGAGACAGTAAAGTAATAGCGATTCACAGTTATTTTATTTCACGCTAAGAATTTACAATGTAGAATATCCGAGTCGCCAGCTTATCTAACTGTTAATTTTGTAGGCAAAAAGTTAGACAAGGTCGAACGAGAGACAGTTTTTTCTCCGTTTTACTTGACCTTGATTCAATGAATAACTGAAGATTCTATAATATAATTTGCAATGGTCGATTCCTCTACCTCATTCTACAAAATTTTCAGGTCCAAAAATGTGCAAATTTGAAGCTGTAAACCGGAATTAATATCGTTATCTAGAAGGAATTAACGAGAAAAACTATATGTAGTAGATGAAATTATATTCAGCTATATTACGATCACCACATTAGTGGTAATGGTTACAGTTACGAAACTGGTTTGAAAATCTGGCAACGAGCACCGAATGATAATGCTTCTAAAATTTGATGTCCTGGAAACCCGAACGAATAAATTAATCCAAATGAGGATGCTGTATGTTCAATTGAAAAGTCCCTACCATAGTAAAACAAATTTTGTTGACAAATTTGATTTTATTATTCAACACAGTTACCTTCGAGGGCGATACACCGATTATAGAGGTCTTCCAACTTTCTATCCATCTATCCATTTTTATAGTAAGATTTGTCTTTATCCTTGAAATCTGTTTCGACTATTGCTTTCTCATTGGTTTCAAGTTCTTTCAGAGCATTCTCTTCAGGTTTGCAAACTGGAAATAGTCTTTAGGGGCTAAATCTGGAGAATTCGATGGATTTGGAGTTTTACCATCGTTCTCATCGCCTTGTGACAGCGTATTGTCATGGTAAAATGGGGCTGTTTCCATCCTTTAAACACTTCAACAAGGCTATATTATATTAGTCGCTGTTCATTGTTTGTCACTTTTTTAGGTGGTCAATAAAAATTATCCCATGCGCATCCCAAAATACAGACGCCATAACCTTGCCAGTCGATTGTTGCGTTTTCCACGCTTTGTATTCGGTTCATCGCGTGCAGTTGGTAAACTTAGCAGACTGCCGATTGGCATCTGGAGTGAAGTGATGGAGAGATGCTCCATCCATTGTTACATATCGACGCAAAAATTCTGGTTTATTCCACTTGAACAGTTCCAAACACTGTTCAGAAACATCAAAAATGGCGAACCAATCAATGTCGGTAGATTTTCATAGCGAAGAGTTCGGACACTCTTCATCCAGCCAAGATTTTGCTTCAACTGTATTTTTTCTCTTCAAAAATCAATATTTTATCAGCGTACGAATTTTTTTTTCAATAACTAAAGTGGCTTCACTCAAAGCACAATATCTCACGAATTAATCGTCCGATTGCTGTCAAATTTTGACACGAATCGTTTGAAGGTTGGTACTAACTGAAAATCATATTGAATTCTAGTACCTCCATCTATGTGTCAGCGCTATTTTGACTGACGTTATTCTGCTACAGAGCCGTTTTAGCATTGTCTAACAATGGTTTTAGTTATTGTTTGCAAACAAACTTAAAACGTTGATGACGCTTCACGGCTAGTGAAATATTATTCACAGATATTAAACTTGAATGCTGCTACTACACGATTCAAAAGGATTCTTCAGCCACGATCCAAATCTATCTAAAAAACCTAATTATAGCTACCGGATGATTGACAATAGCAACTAAATTCATTCTAATTTTAATTGATTTATTTGAAATAAACATCAACTGTTTCTAAATACCCTATACGTAATATTGATTGATAAAGGTCTGCCTATGTACTATAAGCAGTGCGAAGAACAATGGACATATTCAATGGTGAATAGAACCTAGAGATTATGAAGTTAGAACAATAGGAATAGAAATTGTCTAGTTACCGTCAATTGTCTGATGTGTATACATATAATTTCGTTACTTACTGACGTTCTACGTGTTCCGCTGTCACATACTGTTGAATACGGACATTTTTTTAAACGGTACTTATTACGTGTTGTTTGGTTAAATTTGTAACGCATAATGTAAAACGTTTATTACGACACACTTGCTTTACCGTTATTTGTAATAAATGTCTAAGCAAAATCTCTTTTGAGTGAAAAAATAATTTGTAAAAAACATTGTTGTAACATATTTCCTTTTAATAAGAAAATATAATGTAATATACATGGTGTCCCAAGATTTTTTTACAGGCGTAACTAATGAATGAATGAATAGGTTTATTTGAAAATTGGGACCTACAGTAATGTCATCCGAGGTATATAGGATAGCTGTGACAACATCATAGAAGCAGGGACGTCATCGCAATGAAAAAAATTCAATGGAAGGAGGGGATCAAACATAACTCAAATGAATACAGGATATGCCCAAGTAGCCAATATCTCCCTTATACATCCTTCGAAAAATGTCTCCAAACAAATAGGTTTGACTATAGCAGGCATGACCTACGTTGTCTAACAGGCCTTTTAATAGGCCACTGTCATCTGAACCATCATATGCTGAAACTTGGACTGTCGGAAGATCCGACTTTCCGTCTTTATCTGGAAGAGGATGAAATAGCACAGCATATAATTTGTGCCTGCCCCGCCGCGGCTCGAATCAGGTATCTGATGTTTGGCAGGGTCTCTCTCTGGCCCTCGGACCTGAAATATCATTTACCAAATAAACTAATCGGCTTTGTTAAGAAGCTGAATTTGTTTGGTGACATCTGAATAGGTGTGAGGGTCGCAGTAGAGGGCCTTATAGACCCACTCACCACAAACCTAACCTAACTCAAATGAAAGAGCTTTTTAATTCAAATTCAACAGTGTATCGCAATGAGGGTACTCAAGTAGATAATTATACCAAATTTTCAATTTATTGTTTATTTGCAACAAGCTTGTAATAAAATTATGCAAGGTTGCATGTACACGTGAACTACTTAGACGGTTCGATGCTTGTGTTGATGCAGACGGAGGCCATTTTGAACACATTTTATAAAATCACTGTAAAGTTGAAATGTTCTGATTATTGTTGCAAATAAATATTAAACTGAATATTTGGTGTAATTATTCCCTTGAGTACCCTCACTGTGATACACTGTTAAATTTGAAATAAAAAGCTCTTTCATTTGAGCCAAGTTTGATCCCCCCCCCATTTAATTTTTTTCATTGCGATGACGTCTCTGCTTCTATGATGACGTCAAAGATACCCTGTATACCTCGGATGATATTACTGTAGGTCTCAAAAAGATAACCCAATTTTCAAATAAACCTATTCGTTAATTCCTGAGTTACAGCCTGTAAAAAAATCTTGGGACACCCTGTATACAGACGTTACAAATAAATAAAAACATTTAAGTTAACTGTCCAACAAATGTTACGGAAGTTCACAAATATTGGATTTATGTTAACAAACTGTTTTATTTACCAAATACTTGTCAGTAGTAATACCACAAGTGATTGCATTTTTCTGATAAGTTTGTCGATTATTTTATAACGAAACTGAGTAAGAAAACACCAAGAGTCCATAGAAAGAGTTGTTTTTTAGCAAAAAAGTTGGAAAGTTGATTAGAGAAATAGTTTAATGAACAGGAAACATTGTCATCGAACTAAATATATATTTGAATAAACAAGTATTAACAACGTACTTCGTCTATTATATTTATAAATTGTATATAATATAAATTGTTTGAGCTTGGTTATTTGAACACCCTCTTGTACTTACAATATTTAAATAATACAAAAATATGCCTAGATACTTTTAAAAGTTCTCAAGTATTTTCAGTAGGGAAAAGAAGCTGGTAATTATTAATTTCATAACCCTTTCTAATTTGGCTGAATGCGATCCTGGTGATTTTATTTATCAAATTTAAGGTTATCTATATGTCAAAATAGCAAATAAAATAAACGACATACCTACCCAAAACCCGGATATACGTCACAAATGATGACGCACACCAAGAAGGCTATTGTATATACTATATAACTAATTTTTTGTTTACAAGTTGATGAGTTTTTAAGTCGAGTAATACAATTTATTCCATACAATGCCTGATAGTTTTAGGAATTCCATATAATACCTAGTAATTCTATACAATGTTGTATTTAAAACTTTGCCGGTAACAGATAAGTATATCAACAGTTAGGAATAACTCAAGTTATCACTCATAAAAAAAATTGTATATTATTGACCTTCATGGAGATTCGATGCTCGAACTTCAAAACATTACGTAGATACAAAACATGTAAAAATAGAAATTGCATGAAAATCTAAATGTTTTTATGTATCTACGATTTTTTTCTCTCTGATAGACATACCGAATCTTATTAACATCAAAAATACATTTTTAGATAAACAATGCAATACTTTTTTTTGTATTTTTATGCTTATATTTACACAAGTGTGTTTTTGTTTTGGTATAAGCAATCATGTGTTGATTTACATAATTGTAGATAACCGTAATTTGTTTTCCCTTTTAGGTAGACAAGTCAGTCTCTTGACATCTTTACAGATAGCAAGAACCTACCTTAACAAAAAATTTTGTGCTGTGAAACAATAGGCAAACTGAAGTAATTTTATTTTATCACTAATTGTTTTATAATTGTGTACACAAAAATGTTGTTATAGGAATTAAAATGCCATACGCCTAGTAAGTGTGTGCCAAGACCGTAGTTTTTTGGATAATATTCTCAAGTGTTTTCGATAACTATTCTGTTTTTGTTGGCTGTAAGTATATATTATAACAAATCGTTACAAAAATTTGACACATTTTCAAAAGTGTTTAACTATTTTTTTTATTTTGATGATTTTCTAGGTTCTTTTTTATGATAGCGAACTTTTTTTAATCAAATATTATCACTAAGTGGCGTCTCAAAATGCTTATCCTCGGGGCTTTTTTCTTTTTAAACAATATTAACTTGGAAAAAACATAGTTTAAAGTTCCGCGTTATTTAAACATTTCAAACGACCTCCATAGCACGCCAAAGCGTGTGACGTAGAACAGTAGCATGCCCAGCTGTGTGCACGTGTAAAGATCGCCAGCCACAACAGTGAGGCCAATTGGAGGGATTTTCGGGGATTCCTAGGGATAATATTATAAAATTATAGGCACTTTTATCTATCACCAATGATTTCATATGTGTTATTCGAAATAATAAGCTATTGAAACTACGCACATTTTAAATTTTGTATAAGTATTCATGAAAAGTTTCTTTGATTTCTTTTCCACTGCGGTATAATTCACATATATATTATGAAGCTGTAACATTATTCGAAACTTTATGTGAACAAATATGGTATTTTTTAGACCTGTACGGGGGGATAGTTTCTTGTACTATGCTGGCAACACTAAACGAAAGGAAAGGGATCGTTTTCATCATTCGTAAAATTTGTGTTCCGCTGTGCTCTAGTTTTTCTAACAATAATATAATAATTGACCAAGTTTTTAGAATGTTTCCAGTTTTCTGAGAGTCGTAAATTAAAAATAACAACATTATGATTTTAATCTTTATTATAAGAACATTAAAATTAGAAAATTTTTTTGACAAAAAAAAGCAAATGGGAGGTTCAGGAGTAAATCACTTTGGAAAAAGTCTCAAATTTTTTAGTATATTCATTGTATTTGTTTCAAAAATTATAACTATACCAAAAATATATTGGGGATTAGTTCAAATTCTTCAAAATTTCTTATATAAAAATAGTTTTAAGGAATTTATTCTTTCAAATACGCTTTTAGCTTCATTTTAAAACTTTTTTTAAGTAATAAGCTTTCAATTATTCATGTACCTACTAGGTAACATCCACAATTGCCAAATAACTTATCAGACCACCTGGACAGATACTTACCACTGAACATAACATGAAACAAAAAATATTGTTATTGTTAAGCTCATTTTTGCCTGCCATTATCGTAACAGGATGTCCAAAATTCTACATTATAATATATTCTTGGTATACCTAATATTTAAGAGCCTGTTAGCAACATTAATAAAGTATTAAATACCGGACGTTCGAAGAAAGGTTAATGCGAAAATTGTACGGACGAAAACTGATAGCAACCATGTTAAAAATAACTTTTAATATATTTGTTTTCTATGTTTTATCTTAACAAAATATAGAATATGTTAAAGGCTAGGTAGTTTCTTACAAGATAACATATAATTGGACCAATTCTATAAGAAGTGGTTAAAAATTAACGGCAAGCCGTTATATTTGACGCTATTAGAAATGTAGGGATTATGATTTTAATTTTAACATAATTTTATGGTGCTCAATACTAAAATGGAGTTAACGGATAACTCTGGCACGATACCTGTTGATTTGAAAACGCCAGGAAATCTGTTAAATAAGATTTTGACACATGATATTGTCTGTAAACTGAAGCTACATTATTATTAATTGATTGAAATGTATTTGAAAGGATTTCATCTCTTAGTGGTCTTCCCTATTGGGCATAACTTGATAAACTATGGTGAATAATATGTCACTATAAAATTAAATACTTGTTGACTGTGGTTGTAAGTTTAATTTGTTAAATAAATGTTTATAATTTACAGAAAGCATTATAATGTGCATTCTTTTATATTATTGCAAACAATACAAAGCTGCTTATCGTAAAATTACCTAATTATACCCTAATGATTAGAAAGCTAGGTATTTGGGTTAGTCATAATATTTGGAATCTCGGATGTGACTTTAGTACACAATATTTTCAGTTTGTTATCAATCTCAGAACGGTCAGTTACAAATATAGTAAGGCTGAGTAGATACGATATTATAATAGTTTCGGTGTGATAACGATGTTAAGTGATAGTGTTTATTTCAATTTTCCCGAAAATCTTTTGGGTATCTTCGAAGATGAATCTTCTATTTATAGTACGTAAATAATACTTAAAGTAGAGTAGTTGGAATTGAATGAAAAAATTGTAGTTTGTCGTTTATTTCTCTTAAACAGTTCATATCAAATTCAAAATGATTTAGTTTATCAAAAATGCAATTATTGCTCTCCAGGTTTTTATTATTTACAATAAATGCGGAATTTGCCACATGTATAAGTCACTGATGAAAGTATTTAATCAATTACAAAATTCTCACTCGCAATACTGTAAAAGAAAATAATAAATTGAATAAAAAAATAATATACCAAGTTTTTAAAAGGGACTTAAAAGTGAAAAAGTAGCTATCAATAACAAAAATATATGAATCCTTTCACATATTAAGTGATAAAATAAAACAAAAAATGTGCTATCGAAAAGTCACAATGACCAAAAGTCATAGGTATGTAAGAATTCTTAAAAACGTGGTATATCAATTTTTTTATATTATTCATTTTTTTGTTCACACTGTACGTTGATATATTATGATTTACTTGCATTTTTATATTTTTGTACAGATTGAAAATTTAAAAAACTGTCAAATAACAGACATTTTATGCTTAAAAAGGTTTGATCTTTCAAAACAAATAATCGTTTTAAGTGTTTGGAAACGTTAAAAAAATGTTTATAAACAAAACTCCATTACGGATTAAATCTGAAAGCACTAAAGATGTATAATTTTTTAATTGCTTGATTCATTTTATATTTTACATCAAATTCAAAGTAAATATTTACAAATGTTTGTTAAAAGCCGCACACAATGGTCGTTGTTAGTTATGACAACATTTTTTTTTAGATTTTAAGGAACTTGCTAACATTTTATTAAAAAGTTAACTGAAAAATTTCGTACTTGAGAGCAACAATTCACGTAGTTAAACTGTAGTTGCGAGGTAAATGTTTATCATTTATCTACCGAGAATGTTGCTATAATAAAACTTGTTGTGAACGGAGACAAAGGGATAAAACAACCAATATTTGAATATTTATTTGGTGGACAATCCAGATTAAAGTCAATGCCAATTTTGTTTTGTAGCAATATTCTCTATTGACTTTATGTAAATTGCCATAAATAGTGGTGCTATTGATGGTTCAAATAGGGATTTATTCTAAATACGAGGCAGTTGACTAATTCTACGACTTTTTGAATTCCTATAACCATCAACTGACATTTCTTAAATAATATATTACTGTAAAATTTCGAGCAAACTTCAACTAATAATTTGAATTTCACCGGTAGTGATGCCCACGAGACGAGAGTTTGGAAAATCTCGTCTTGTCTCGCATGAAAAGTAGAATATCTTGTCCCGAGTCCCGCAATAAAATTCTCATCTAAGTTTAAGCCGTTTCAACCTAAGAAATATGACGCTAAAGAGATACCGCATCAACTCTTTTGAATACTATATTTTAATTTATTTTACGTCCCCCGTATAAACAATTTCCCAATTTAACAAATTTAGAATTTCTATTGGTGGATGGGCTTTTTTGCAATTTTGGTTTTCATGTAACTGCATATTCATGAAACATAACCACAAATATAACCTGCCAAACGTATATCAACCGTTCGTGAAGGTCCAGAAATGCACACTTACCAGATTGAACGCACTTCCAAAAAATTGTGTCTTTTCAGTTCTTATGAAATAAACTGTTAAGACATTCAATGTCACTACTCTTATCACTTAATCTAAATACTATTCAACCAATGTTTTGAAAATATTATTAACTATAAAGTCAATATCAACTACTACTACTATATGTGCAGCCTACTATATATGAGCCTTGTCCTGGACAACTCAAGCCAAGTTTCCGACACTGATGCCACTGGCGGGCCCATTGTGCCATTCCTGCTACCTATTCATTCATTCATTCATTCAAACGTTTGGGTTGTGCTCAACAGCCCGGGCACTTGACCTAAGTCATTGTACCATTCCCAATGTTATCTACTTCCACTCCAAAAGTTTCGTGTCCTCTATATAGGCCACTAGCTACTAGCCACTAGCTACCTAGGCATCCATGAAACCGAGGGAACATAGGGAACTTTCCTCTACACCTAAGTTGTGGAGGTGTTTCCTCATACAGCAGTGCCCTGTTAGGAGTCCTGCTATCTTCCTTAGCCTACTCCTTGGTAGTTCAGTGACTGCCCTGGCGTGTCCATCAGTCTATCCCTTCAGTAGAAGTTTGGATTGTCTAGGACCCTGCAGAGCATTCCAATTAGCGAGGTGCTGATTCCTCAACCACTTCTTCGTCTCCTTGCGTATTTTTTGTTTTGTTAGGCCCAGGGTTGGGCCAGCCAGTGTATCCGCCATCTCGTTGCCTTCAACAACGACATTCGTTAGCAGGTCCTGAGTTGCTGGTATACCCACTCAGGGCTTTAATTGCTGCCTGACTGTCGGAGTATATGGTTATGCGTCGATCCACATAACCTCTGTCTAGGTTTATCTGCGCACATTCCAAGATAGCATATATCTCGGCCTGATATGCACATACACCCTCACCCAAAGGTACACAAACCTGTGTTCTTGGGTTCTTGGAGTAAATTCCAGCCCCTGCTCTATCACCGGAGCATGAGCCATCTGTGTACCAGACGGTCCCATTAGGCTGTGTATTCCACTCTTTTTCACAGGACTCTCTGTCCCGTATCATGGCCCTGTATGGGGTAGCGAAGTAGTACTTACGCAGGCATTCATATCAAATTCAATATTATTTCAATATATTATATTCAATATCAAACAGAAGTATTTATATTTTACAAAGAAGTGGCAAAGCAATGGAACTTTTTACTGCTCTAAAGCTCGTTTTATTATATTTATAAAAGTTCTCATGGTGCCTCATTGCCAAACTCTACAATACGTTAAATTGTTAAACTTCAAAAAAAACTAAACTATACATGATAAATGTAACATCTTAACCATAACGAAAGGCTTACATATTACCACAGGTGAATTATTAAAACATTGCTAATAATTGGTTTCGTTTTTTCCTTTGGTGGTAATATTTTACTAAATAACAATATTCATATTTGTTAAAACCATTTATTCGTTTCTAAACTATTTACTCACAATAGAGAGTAGAATATATTCAAACGTATATCTATCAATAACAATATAGTTATCATCGCTAGGTGAACAAATTATTTAAAATAAAATATACAATTTCATCGAGCAATTTCAGTAATCAAAACCAAACACATAAATGTATGAGTATTAGACCAGTCATTAAAATATGTTTTACTTTGCTGTAAAATAAATAACGGTGAATAAAATGAACCTTTATTTATGATTTTTAAACATGAACTTTGACCAAAAAAAACATGGGAAGGAACAAAGATGATAATAATATAAGAAAATTACAAAAAAAAAACAAGCAAATGGACAGTGGCGGCTAGTACATAAACGCTGCAGTGCCGCAAAGATCCCTAAAAATCTTCTAATTAACTAAAATATTTCCTTTTATCCAATATATAATTTATATTATATTTTTAAAGGCATTCGCATTGTCATAATGATTAAAAAAACTGCGAGTGCAAGCCACAGCTCCAATAACAAACGTAAGTGAAGTCCACCAGTGGAATAACGAACCTATTTGGCCATACGAACGTGCTCTGCGATCTCTGTCAAACACCCGCGATGCACACTTCTCCCCTTTGACGGTCTAAAACTGAGCCGTGATTTTAACACGATAGTTCGCTGCATTTACTTCAGCGCAGCGTGGCATACGGTACGGTTGGAAATATCCAATTTTTCCGCGAATTTCTGATTTAAGGATTCACGTCGTAACCAAAGATTACATTTATTCTGTAATATTTGCCGTAACGTAATAAAGTGACGGAAATGTTTCCACTAATTTTCCTATCGTCATTCTTGGTCAAATAAATGCACTGTATTATATCTTTTACTTGAGTTTGTGTCACGAATATTGAAACTTGTTTAAACTCATGTCTGAATAGAACCTATGATTGCTGGCCTATTATAATATAAACTTTAATTAAATCGTGCAATTTACTGACAACGAAAGGAGCGCATTTCACTACATTGTCAGCAAACAACGGTTCGTCGAGTTGTAATTGATTTACGTAACCGCTATAGATGCATTTGATACATAATATGTTGACAATTTATTCAGAGGGCTATATCACGAATTATGGCACGTTAAGAGAAATAGTTTTTTGAAATTATTTTATAATTGGAATATTCTCTTCAAACTTATAATTGTTGTTTTTTGCACATGTGGAATTAGATGAAATAAATCCAGTGCAAACTAAAGACGTATAAGTGGATCAAATAAATACGCAGGCAAACTTAGAAATAAATGGATATTGGTGTCATTCCCACTGCATTCATCACTCGTCCCTCTATGGAGAAGTCCGTGGGAAACTTCTAGGGTATTGAAGTAGGAAAACCTAGTTGGCTGAGTCTGAACAGATCAAGATTAGCTGACGCGGCACGCTAAGCAGCCTTGAAATAATTCTTGGAGCAGAATATATCAAACAACCGCTGAAGGTCAATCTGGTTCCGAGCTACTCTAAACGGTTAAATTCGTCGTAAAAGTCTTGCACCGGGGAAGTGGATGTTTAAGTGGGAATTATTTCTAATTCTTTGTACTAGTGGTAGTTTTGCTTTTAATAGGTTAGAAATGTGGTGTATTTTTGGTATTTATGAAGTTTTTTCCGTATAAACTGTATGAACCTATACCCACCTGAATTTTACAAACTACTTTATTGATATTTGAAATTGTTTGTAACAAATTTAGCGGACGACGAATAGGAAAATAGATATAAACTTTCTACTATCATTGTCAAGGCAGCATTAGACGATGACAGAGCTGTAAATGTTTATAACCTCAGTTTTCAACGTGTCACTCGTGTAAGCCATAATATGTAAAAGCAACTATTTATAGTAATTTTCAAAGTGTGATACTAGAATTATTTTAAAGAAAAACATCTGACAGGAAGCCGGTAAACTTGTGATTATTTGTCAAAAGATTTTTTGTGCATTGACGTTATAAATAAGGATTTAATCATGTATCTAAATAAAAAATATTTATATGTTATTAAGGATTACCTTATTTTTTTTTCGAATATTATTTTTCTTAATTTAACTAATATCAAAAACAAACGTATTTCTTATGTATATAACTTGAAATGATAAAAATATGTACCGTAATTTTATAATAAATTTTGGTTTCTTATTGTTTCAGATTTTGTCCAGTGTTCCACAATGAAACCTCCACCACCGTCCGTCGAATCAGATGACTGCGATGACATATTCGGCCCTCCCCGTACCTATCCTAGTGGTTACTGCCCTCCAAAAAACCGCCCTTCTATGATCTCACCCAAGTACCGTCAAAAGGAAGAACGAAGGAAAGTTCTGAAGATCAGTATTAATAAACTGAAAAAGATAGAAGATGCTGAAACCAGCTTATGTCGTTCTGTGTTAATTAACAATACTATGAAACGTTTACAGAAAGAAGTTAAAGAAGAAAAGTTTCAAAAACAACAACTCAATTATCCACGTTGTTTTGACAATGACACTTACTTGAGCCTAAAAAATGATTTTCTAAAAAACGACAGAAATGACGAACCCCAGATCATTTCTACCGAAACGTTTGCCGTTGAAAGCGATTTTGATACCGTCAATAAAGAAGTTTTGAATATTGTCGAAGAGAATCTTAATAGTTTGAACAGTTCAGAAACTTTCCAATTTTCTGAAACGCCTGTCGATAATTCCGTTTCTAATGACAGACTGTCTTCTAGAAAACGATCTTTTGACGATATGGATGACTGTGATGTTCAAGACGTTCTTTCCCAATTCTACATGCCACCAACTCCCAGGATGTTGACCTGTATAGATGACGACGAAGATGTCAATGTTGTCGACGACGAACCATTACCTAAAAGGGTAAAACTGGACTCAGAGGAACCAGATCTCGAAAAAAGTAGTTGTGATAGTTCCTTATCAAATTTTAGTGTTAACAATTTTTTAAACAACAACGTCCCCACAGCTGAATCGCGGCTAAGGTATTCTACCCAAAATGACACAGACAGCAATTCGTTTAGTTGTGGACATGCTTCGATGTTTAGTGAATTTCAAAATAATGTTTTCCATAATCTAATCGCTTCTTTGGAAACGTAGTGTTTTCGAGACAAATCCTAGAAGATGACAATGATTTTTTTTATTATTATTTATGTGATATGTAGAGTGAAAAGATTATAATTGGCTAATCTGTTTTAAATATTTAATTGATTGTGATAACAGGATACATTATCATGCTTTTTTTATCTTTAAAATCTGAAAGTGCCTTTTCTTTTATTAACATTATAAGTTATATTTTCTAATTTTACCACCATGAAACTTAACTTTAGACTCCGTTTCACGTAAGAAAAAGCCACTTGAAGTAGCAGTCGTCTGCGCGAACTTGTCAAAACCAGCGACATATTGTGAAATTGACTTTTGTCTTCAAATCAGTAGCGTAACGTTTTCACATTTTGTAGGCTAACAAAAAATTGGAATATCAAAAATATATTTATCATGAATGTATAGTTTAAATAAAAAATATTTGGGAATTCTGCTTTTCGAGATATTTCCACATATAATAGACACTGGCATAATAATATGAAAATATTTGGCACGGGCATAGGCAGGGGGGGTTTCAAGACTCCTCCGAAAAGTTCAGATATTCGGCAGCTCTAGCCGGAAAAAGTAGGTACTTCTGTTGTCAAAGCAAAAATTGAAGTGTGGAAAGCAGCTATGACTCTCATCTCTCCTACTCCAAAATCAGCTTTGTAACGCTTAGAGAAGTGCGACCAAAAAGTATATCCAAATATTTACACATTGTTGCAAATATTGGGTTCAATACTTGTTTCCACTGCTACCCCAGAAAGGATATTTTCAAGCCTAAAAAGACTTAAAAACTATGGAATAGAAATTGATGTAGTGGATACTTACATATATTACAGATTAATTTTGTAATATCCTGTGTATCTTTGTTATAAGAGAAGGTTTTTCTTTTTATTTAGCTTATAGTTTATACTATCCCACTATTCGAAAAAGGACTCCCCAATTGATGGTTTTATTTGACGCCAAGATATTTCAGAGTTCCTGCAAAAAACCAAGACGCACACCTTAAATATGTTTGTGGTATTATGAATGTTATGTTTTCGTGTACATTTTAAAATTATTAAGTTTATACATAATATATACTGGAAAAAAAGGTTTCTTACAATTGTGTACTTTATTTGTTTTGAGTTAAAAACATAAATATTTATTATTTGCCACACTTCTATTATGGACAAAGATAAGTAAGTGTCACAATGTTACCAGCGCGTGGCAATTTTGGAAAACTAAAACCATGGTATTGCTGGTATTGTGATACTCACTTATCTTTCTCCATAATAGAAGTGTGGCGATTGACGAACAATAAATAGATAGTGTTCTCAACTTAAAACAAACAAAATACTCAACTTTTCCACTTTTATTAATATCACAAATATATTTAAGGTGTGTCCCGGGCTTCCACAGGAATACTAGTTTGTTTATAAATCATGGCAACATTGACATTTTTAAGTGATTAAAATGTAGATGGTGCCACATTAATTACTCTTAGGTAGTTACCTATTTTTCTATCTCAGGCCTACTTTCGATAAGTGCCGCTAGATGGCACTACAATACGATCCACCACAGTATGGCGTCAGCTGAAACCATCAATTCCCTCGGAAATATTTTTTCTGTATGTATTTTTCATATATAAGGGTTATTTTATGTACTTTTAGTCGATTTATTTTCTTTAAATCCCCCTATACTAAAATCTGGATACGCCCGCTAAAATATGTATACTTTTATTTCAATTAACGATTGGCGACGTTCGTTTGTAATGCCAATGGCATGAAACGGTCGTTTGAGGTGACACCGATTTTGATTTCTGCGCAAGACAGTTGGCAAACTTCACGTGGCTTCTTCTTATGTTAAACAGAGTCTACTATATTAATTGTGTTAAATATGAAATTGAAGGCTGGCTTCAACCAGTCGTCTGGAGTATTGTTTTTTATCCAACAATCTGCGTCCTAAAATACTTCACTTACAACTATTGGCCTCTTTCATAACTTACTTTTTATTGTGTTATATTATAATTACCATGTCTTTCAAATATACAACATAATTTTCAAAATGAATTCTAAAAAGGATGGATGGAATCACAAACCAAAACTACTACAAATGATAGAAACAAGTAATAAGTAATATTAATGTATAGTTGGATTAAATGAATAAACATCTCCACAAGTTGGAGATAATTCTCACCACTTTATGGGGATTGTTATGGAGAATATTAATTGATTAATTTCTATGCATGCTGGTAGAACATAGTGGAAACTTATTTCTGCAGATGTTAAAAAATAATAATTCAACTAATTTTTTCTACTTTATATTTATGTGAGTTTGAAAATAATTTGATTTAATTAATGACAAACGAGATGGAGTGTGAATTAAAAATCTTCATCAATTTATTTAAAGCCTACTGCATTTTGTAACCTGTTATTAACAACTATGTATATTAACAAGTATATTCAATGAAATAATCAAAATGTTACTGAAAGTGAGTGAATTTAAATAAACACTGCTTATTGTTTCAAATTTGTTGCCTTCAAGACATTAGAGGTGAGTGTTTCAGGGGAAATATTTTGTTCTCTCTTGGACCTATAGAATTTTATGTATAAGTACTTATATGAGATTCTACATATGAAAGACAAATATTTGCCAAACCTGTATAACTATGTTGACATTCACTCCAGGTACCAACTAATCCATGATTTGATAATCACTCGTGATACGCCTTTCAGTATAATATTGATTGTTGCATGAATATTTTTTTTATTTATATCACATTTTATAATTGTTATTCGTTAGGAAATGCTTTCTTATTAAAATACGAATGTATTATCAACATCGCTCTCCATCAAGAAAGTATGCTGCACTATTCATTCGAAAAAACATCCATTTTGAATAAAACAGAAAATAATGTTCACCAAAATAAACTATTTCCAAGAAACATTAAAAAATCTCTTATTTTACTAGTTCTTGAAGTCTATTAAAAGTGCCCACACGTTAAGCTGCATTGTCTTCTTGTGTGTTTTCCATAAAATGCTCATTATAACGCCATCTGCAAGAACTGTCTGTTGACTTCATTCATTTTAAAGCTTTTGTATCCAATACTCATTAATTTTTCTTCTGTCACAAAATTCCATGATGCTCTTTCTTATTAGTATACCTCACTTTAATTTAGTTTTCTATTTTTGTTGTCAATTCTTTTATTTTGTTTGCAACACCTTTTTCTATATCTCTCGCATTACTTGACCTTTCTTTTCTTTTTATTTACTTACTAGGTATTATTTGTATTCCCTTTCTTTGCCGTTTGATTGCCCACAATATTTTATCTCCCTGGAGTTAAGAGGTTCTGTAGGCAGTTCCAGATCAGGCTAGATCTGACCTGGAGACATCCCAAGTCAGAATTCACTGCTGCATGACTGTCATTAGCTCACTATTAATAACTATTATCAAAAACTTGACTTTCTATTTTGATTTTACTTCTAAACATATGCATATTTCCACTTTTTTGTCTTTGTCATGAACCGTTATAATTAGACAGTTGTTTCTGTTCTATATGGATCTTTTGCAGGAAAGGATACCTACAAAGTTGAAGCATAGTTTTTTTGATGATTCTGAATATAAAAAATGAGTATAAAAGCATATATTTTTTTAGGAGAGCGATTTAAATTAGATCTTTTGGCCGAAAAAAGTTTATTAAAAATAATACTATAAAGAAGTATTGTACGCATAAAAGCTCTCTGTATTTTTGGAAGAAATCTTACTACTAAAATGTCTTTCCCATTACGTTACTATATACTTTTCAACTTTTAGAGAGCAACTCAAACTGTGATATTACGAAGTAATGTATAGAACTAATGCGTTTAAACTTAGACGAATATTGCTAAAGTGTACAGAGTGTTCTTAGCTACAACCTACAACTTATAACGATATTATCTTCATTGTAAAATTTGAGGTTATGTTTGTATCTGTTTCTTCAATTTATTTGCTTTAAGACATTTGGAACTGCGTGGTAAATGTTTCTGCACTGCACACCACAGGCAAAATTGGGAATAATCTTGAAACTCAATTTTATAAATAATATTTCGTACTGTAGGTCTGTTCCAACCGCAATATTAGAAACGATCAGAGAATAGTCGAC
>CAJUYG010000319.1:154917-170571 GCA_910591675.1 Galerucella calmariensis
AAGACGCAGAAACGAGGAAGAATAAGAGAAGGAAATAACGCAGAAAGAAGATCGTGTGGAGGCTAAAAACGTGAAAATAAGTTAACACGCAGAAACGAGGAAGAATAAGAGAAGGAAATAACGCAGAAATGAGGAAGAAGATCGTGTGGAACCTAAAAACGTGAAAAGAAGGTAACACGCAGAAACGAGGAACAAATAAGAGAAGGAAATAACGCAGAAAGGAGGAAGAAGATCGTGTGGAAGCCAAAAACGTGAAAATTAGGAAACACGCAGAAACGAGGTACAAATAAGAGAAGGAAATAACGCAGAAGGGAGGAAGAAGATCGTGTGGAAGCTAAGGAAGTTACCTATCCGAGTATAAGGCTCAACCCTTTCAAGTTTCGAACATTTTTAATTAAAAAAAAAATTGAATGGTTTGACATTAATGCCAGGATTTAATAAAATTTAGTAGCCCAATATCGGAACACAGTCACCAGCAAGCTCGTTCTGTCGTTCGTGCAAGCAGATCTGTATTTTTCTATTATCAATGAAAATAATATACGTTAAACTTTGGATTAAATTAACAAAAAATAAATTTAATAATTTAAATTTCCATTTGACAGTAATTCTAAGACATTTTATACAAATTTGATGGTTTCAAAGAGTACAATATATTTATTTAAAAAAAAGAATAGTTTAAATAATACTTTAATAAATAATGTACCGAGTGCTCGCATAAATTGAATATATCTTTGTAGGAGAGATTTCTATAACGAAGTTTATCTTTTACACAAAAATATACTCCAACTTCTTCGAGTCTACTCGTTTACCAAAATAGATTCTCTGACTTCTGTTCCTCTGTCAATTATTTTTACCCTATCAATTGTTCATATTCTAAAATTTTTACTAACTACAGCTCTGAATGGCTGTCTGAATCACTTTCATCTGATTTTGATGGTTTAATGTTTTCTTTGTCTTCAACTTTCTTTGTCTTTTCTGTAGCGTTATTTTCTTCTATAACTGGTTTTTCCTCTTCTTTTACTGGTTCCTCTTCTTCTCTAACTGGTATCACTTTTTCTTTAACCGGTATTTCTTCTTCTTTGACTGGTTTTTCGACCTAAAAAATATTGTTGAATTAATTCTAATGATTATTTTTTAAACGATCCTGTCAGTCAAACGCAATGTGAAAAAATTCAAATCGACCAATAGCATCAAAATTACACTGATAATTTGCTAGTAGCAAATTAGAGCGGTAATTTTTTCACGCTGTTTGATTGGATCTTCGTTTCAATGAATGCGTAATCCATTGGGCACCGGACATTGTCAGTGTAATTTTTATTTGACGTTAAAAATTTGCTGTCAGTTAACCTGTTTAATGAAGATGCTTACATATTTGCATTTAGCTAAATAGTTTAATAAATAATCACGCCTAATTACATTCATGGTAATAATTTTTTTTTAATAATTTCAACTGGATTAGCACTCATCTTTATTGCTATTACGAAATCCCACTCGTGGACTTCGTCCACTCGTGAGATTTCCATAGTAACAAAGATTCGTGCATCTAATTAAAATTACCACCACTCGTGTAATTACTGTTGAAAAAATGATTTTATATTTAGTGGCGAATAGCTACTTTATGACGACTTATGACTTTTAAAAAGTATCGATAACATCGTTCCATTCCTACATATTAACGGGGGCAAATCGGACTCTATCGAGGTGTTGCACTGGAATGTTCCACGTGACCGACAGAAGTTAACAGTTCGGTTCCGTAACAGAACAACTATTTTCAGAAATGACAGAACACTAGTTTATTGATAAGAAATGTTTATTTAAGTGCCCTCTGTCCTATATGAAAATAAGGAATAGATATTCTGTGACACCTTGTAGACAAAAACGGTGGAGTCGATAAGTAAACGGTGAGCTTCAATAATTACACATACTAGACGAATAACTCATAATAATGAAAATTTTCTGTCAGTTCCAGGAACCAATCAAATTTCCTCATTTTTTATCATATGAGCAATTTCACCCAATCATGTCAACATTACACTGATAACAGGCCATGGGTTATTTTTACGTTGTTATGGACACATTGATTTATTTCGATTTTGAAGTTTCAAATATTTAATATTTCGAAATGTCACTTTTCTAATTGTTCCTTTGTTAATTGCACCTTTAAATAAATTGTTTTCTCCACGACTAAATAATAACGCACAAATTATTTTTACATATTTAGCTGCATAATGATATAAATTCTTCAGACCAGTGAATAATAAAAATAATTTACTCTCGTTAGCCAATCACATTCTATTATTTTCAGAATTCACGCTAAAATGAATTGAAATGAATAAATCAAATCATCTTTTTAAAACGTCAAATACCTAAGAACGCAAATCGCTTCTGACAGCGCGTGGTTTGAAACGTCAAAATAATTATAAAATCATAATTTTACATAATTATAAGAGAAAAAAATGGACAACAGTAGCGATAGTGAATATGTACGCCTCCCGGAATTAATTTCATTTATAAATGTAAGGGTTCCTATTGAAAATATGAGTTACGTATATATATTTACTCTTTACATTTTTATAAATATACTCTATAGCCTAGTTGTGGTTGACTAAGGCGCGGACGATCGAGGTTCGATCCACACTCACTTATCTTTTTAGTCATGGAGAAAGTATAGTCTTTTACTTGTGCAGAATGATGGCTATTATTCTGCACTCGTTGAAGAATATACTATTAGATGAGCTCTGTATTTTTTTAATAATTAGCAAAAAATTTTCTATCCGAATAACCCTCGGACATTGATAAATGCTCAAACATTTTATGACAACTTTCTCAAGCTTGTTGCTTGGAAACAGACCGACGCCGTAGGCGGAGGTCTTTCGAAATCTCTCATACAATTTTTTCGAACAATTATCTATATCCTTGGGTTATTACTACTGACAACACACTTTGTTAGTAGCTTCCAATTCTAACTTCAGAACTTGTTAACCCAAGTAACGATGTATTGTTCACTTCTACATACTTCAGGATCAAAAACCAGTTCCAAAAGGAAAAAATGTATGTTGGGTAAAAGACACAATCCTTTTACCTGGATATCTTTATTTCTAGAATAAATGAAAATCAAACGAGCAACCGAACATGTCAGACAAAAAATATCAAATAAAGAGCAGGGATACATTAAAAAAAGAAAAAAGTAGAAGAAAACAAAAGTACTAGGTATGGAAAAAGAAAAGGTAGGTGTATTTGAAAAGTCTACCAGATTCCTTCTGCTAGATGGTTTCGGAATAGTACATATAGGGCACATTATACAGAGTGTCCACGGATGGAGTATCCTATAGGTAAAAATTTTTTAAATTTTAATTTAGTGAAAAATGTTATTCTTGATAAAAAGTTTTGCTTGTTCTGAAACCTCATAAAATGAAATAAAATTCAAGTTTTTCAAAACCCGTCTCATTTTATGGCCAGTTTTATGAAAACCTGGAGTCTGACTTTTTGACAAATCTTCACATATTGGCTAATATCTCGGGAACCTTAAGGTTTGCAAGGTTATAGTCTACGCCATTCGATTCAGAATTGAATTTAGGATACTCCTTCCGTGGAAACGCTGTATATGACTGATTAGAACTAAAAATATCTCCGTTTCGTAGTATTTACAGCACAAGTACATAGAACATTAATATAAATACGTGTTCATACTATAAAAACATTCGTTTAATGAGTATCAATATCATTTGTTTTTTTTTTCATATTTTTTAAATTAATAATTAATAAATTTGAATAGTAATACTCCTTTTGTAGAAAAAAAGGTTGTAAATATAAGGGTTTCCGGAAACCCCTAACTTTGGTGCGTCCAGCTGAGAATTTTCCGACAAGGGTACCACATTATTTTGAAAAATGTTTTTGATTGATTCTGTAAAAAATCAGACCTGCGGTATTTATTTTTTTTATGTCATACTAGTTCATTATTGTGTTTTTATTGCTTAGTTACCAACTATCTAATGTCGTACTTTATGCCCGTGCGGGCATAAAGAGAAATAATTTTTTGTTCAACTTATTTAATAACCATGTCGTAAGCTTCTTTAGACTTTTTTGGCAACAGATTTATAGTTGCTTTCTTTGTTTTTTCAATAATTTCGTCAGGAATTCCGAAATCTTCGTCCATTTTTACTTCTAACTTTGACACATATAAAATTTATTGTGATATTATGACATTTACGTTTGTCAACATTCACCTATTAATTCAAACCGGATTTTTCAGAACACTGATTTGTATTTAGATTGGATTGCAATAACAAACTAGTATGACATAAATAACTATCAGGACCCAATGATTATGTTATTTTAAAACTCAAATCAAATATTTCTTCATCTCATCCAGTTTCTTTCCGAATCAAATCTAATTGATACCTCCGCATTGCATGTGCATCATCGGTAAAAGACGTAAGCGATGCAGTGTTTCAGAAATCCCAAAAAGTTTCGATAATGTAGTAATAATACACCTTTTAGGATTATAACGTAATATACTTTTTCTACTCTAACACTAGTAAATTCTATATTACCTACTATGTGGTTACTAAGTAATGACTGGCACGTAATAAAAAAAATTACGCTACAGTTCTACAAAAACAACAATTTATCACCCAAGCCTAGTCAGTCAATGGTTGTGAGTAACCATGGAAACGAGTTAGTAGAGGTTGTTTTGACGTTTAATAATTAATAAGACTCACTGTCACTAGCTGTTAGTGTGAATGTACATTTGTTTTAAAGAAAAATAATTAAAATGAGCAGAGAGTTGAGGAGTACTATGACTTTGAAGAATAATGTCAATATTGAAAATTATACAAAATTGCGAGGTTACTTAAAAAGACAATCCGACGGTTTTAAAAGCAAAAAATCGAAAACCTTCCATTCTTGTGAGATAAAAACTTTTTTAAATGAAGCTCCTGATTTGCAGTATTTTTTTCTGGCTACTGTTTAATAAATAAATGCTACTTGTTATTCATGCGTTTTATTTTTATTAATGAAGTTGTTCGTAGAAAAAGTATAGTACACAACTAGAGTTGTAAGCTTATTACATGCTCATAGAAATACTACACGTGCGCAACTTTTCTATTCGTATGTAATAAGCAACTTAAAACTCTTGTTATGTAATATACTATTTTCTACTCTGATACTAGTAAATTCCATATTACCTACTATTTGGTTACTAAGTAAATAGATCATTACGGATACTGACACGTAATAAAAAAAATTACGCTTCAGTTATAGAAAAACAACAATTTATCACCCAAGCCTAGTCAGTCAATGGTTTTGAGTAACCATGGAAACGAGTTAGTAGAGGTTGTTTTGACGTTTAATAATTAATAAGACTCGCTGTCACTAGCTGTTGGGACAAACTAAATTCCCATAGATATTTTCATTCCACAATTAAAGTGGTTGATTCTACATATTTATTCGATTTCAACGTTTACAAAGACCAAAATTATATTAAATTCAAAACGTTATGTCATGTGGACATCTATTATTACCCACAAAAAAAAAAACAATCTTGATCTTCTCTCTGTAACGTCAACAAGTAAATATCTAAAACACTGGATGTGTGCACTTCGAATAAAGAACCCAAAAATATCCATTAATATTAACACTAGCTGTTAGTGTGAATGTACATGTTATTTATGCATTTTATTTTTATTAATGAAGTTGTTCGTAGAAAAAGTATAGTACACAACTAGAGTTGTAAGCTTATTACATGCTTCTAGAATTACCACAGCTTTCTATTCGCATGTAATAATTGTTATGTAATATACTATGAAGGTTGTGGCAGATGAAATCAGTTTTATGTTAATTGAACAAAAAGAAGATAATTTAGAAGCAATTAATATTTAATCTACTAACCTTTTTAGGCTTCCAAAGTTTGGCTTTATTCAAAAGATATTTGACTTCCCTATCCAATGCACTCATTTTATCCATCATCGATTTAATGGTCAATTTAACCGGCTCACTTTTCGGAGTGGCTTCTTGTTCTTTAACCATTTTCTCCTTCCATTCTTCAGTTTCTTTAATAATTTTCTCCAAGGTTTGTACTTCAACGTCGGTAAATATGTCCCTATCGGGATTATCTTTGGTGGCATTTTTAGCACTAAGTAAAAAGGTGGAGGAATGGTTTAGAAGACTGTTCAAGGCATTGAGGGCTTCTGGTCGTTCTTTATGTTCGAAAACTCTCGCTAAAACGTCTTTGGTTAATTCCATCAATTCATCTATCTTCTTTTCGTATGTTTCTGCGCTGGCATCAGATCCTTCATCATATAACCATTCGGATATTTGACTACAGGCTGTTTTTATTTTCTCTCGTTCTTCGGGAATCGTCGTGTCTATATATTCTTCATCTTCCAACTTGTTTTGCATGTCGATAACAAAGCTTTCTAAATTGTTCAAAGCTGTAGCCCTTCTGTTAATTTCTTTATCGACTTGGTCTAATACACTAATTTTTTCTTCGGATTTTTCCAATTGTTTTTTATTCAAGATGGGAATTCCTAATTGCTTCTCAACTGATACAATTGGTTCTTTGATCAGCAACACTTTTGGTTTGGTCTCTTTCACTTTTTCTGTAGCGTTTTTAGCCGTTTCGTTTGTTGCTTGCTTAGGAGCATCCTCCACTGGTTTTTCCTTTGAATCATCTTTTTCTTCAGCTGGTTTTTCATCGGTGGTTTCTTCGGTTGGTTTTTCTTCTGAAGGAGCGTCTGCTGGTTTTTCCTCTGAAGGCTTTTCTTCTTCTCCTCCAAACAGTTTGCTAAATGTGCTACCTGAAATAATGTACAATTAATTGTACTTACTAATTATTAATTAGCAGTTGATGGAGTTAATATGGGAGAAAATATTAAACAGGGAAAGATAAAAAGGGCAATTGAAAGAAATCAGTACTAGAGCTGTAAAAAAACGATAAGAAAATATTGCTACCAACAGCAGAAAGAGATATTAGAAATAACAAGAAAACGAAATTTCACCTGAAGCAAACGAAATAGAAATAGAATTGATGGAGGGGAAATATAACACACAAAACACATCAGAAGAAGGCGCACTCCGCATCTTCACAGATGGCTCTAAAACCAATATGGGCTCAGGATGTGGAATTTACTCCAGATCTCTGAATCTAAACATCAAATGGGGCAGTAATGTCAGCGTTGCTCAAACAGAGCTCACTGCTATCTACATCGCCGCAAAAGTGATTACCAAAAGAAACACCACAGGTAATAAAATTCACATCCTTACGGATAGTAGACAAGCACTACTAGCCCTGAACAGACCACGTATCAAATCAGGCCTAGTACTGGAGTGTCACCTGTCCCTGATCGAAGCCTGTAGCAACAACGAAGTCCCTCTAGGCTGGATCAAGGGGCACAGTGAATCGAAAGGTAACCACATTGCCGACTCACTAGCCAGGAAAGCAGCCTCCCAAAAACGGGGCCTGGCACTTTCATTGGTCTGTCGGCGTCAGCTATGATTGACCTAATAAAGGAACACTCCCTTGATAAGTTTAAGGATAGATGGGGCAATGCAGAGGGTTGCAGGCTTGCCAAGGAACTGCTGCAGAATCCGGACAGCAAAGTAGCCAAAAAATACGTGACTATGAACAGACAGAACCTTCGGACAGCCACGGGTATTCTGACCGGTCACTGCCACCTACGAAAACACCTCTACAGACTGGGTCTGTCTGACACTTCATTCTGTAGAGGATGTGAACAGGAAGATGAGACTGTCGAACACATTCTTTGTGAATGTCGGACACTCTCTCAATTTAGGTTTTCCGTATTCGGCGAGTACAGGCTAACACAAGCCAGCATGAGGGAGCTTACTTCCGGCGACGTTATCGCCTACTTCAAACAAGTAGGCTGGATGACGAGCCAGAAGGAAGTCTGAACCTCGGAAGGATGCACAATGGGCCAATTGTGGCCTAAGTGCTGTGGGGGTCACCCACCCTTCAAATTCTTACAGATACAGATGATGGATGGGACTAAAAAAAACTAAAAAAAATGTACCAATCAATAGTTAACATATGGGAGCAAAAAGAAGCAGTATGAGAAGCATAGGAAAGGGCAATAGTAGTAGTAACTAGAGGGATTGTATTACTGGAAACATAATATTAAATTATAGAAATTGGAGCAAGGAAAAAATTTGTTTGGAAACTACCAACGATGCTTCAGAGTAGGACGATCAGTAACTGACCATAGACGATTATTTCTTGCATGTAACTGTCATACTCTGGTATTGTTATAGGATAACTTGACACATCGCACCATACTCTACCAGACAATTAGCTAAATTCAAATTTGTATTGTTTGTATTGTATGGGTTTCTAATACTCATAATGCTTTGTTAATATAGTTTGGCGCATGGTACATATTTTACCAAGTAAAATTGATAATACAAATGTCACTGACAATACCAACACCAATGCCACTGGATAAATCAATATCAGTCAATTAACGAAGTGAGAGGGAAGAGCACACGCACGCGCTTGCCAATAAGAAGTCAGCTTTCGATAAAAATCACCGATTATGTAATTCGGCGGGGGGTGTGGTAATTATGGTTTTCGTCCAACGCTGCCAGAGCTTGAAGAAGCCCATAACAAATTTGGAAAAGTGTCATATTTTAATATTCATAAATTGAAAAAATAATGTTAATATAAAAAATCCAAGGAAACAGGCACATTGAAGAATTAACGTTTAATCATATTGTTAATATTCTACACTTCTGATTAAAACTCCAACACAAGATCTATAAGTGAAAATAATGTTTCCTCCTACTCCTATAGGAAGGAAACTCGTACTTCCTCTAGAGAAAAGTTCACACTTTCCTCTCTAGGTTCTAAATGATGGAACTTGTAAATCTAGTATATTCAAATTGTTCCCGGAATTTCATTATTCTGGTAAAAATTAATTATTAATTATTATAATACTTCAACGTTATATATTATAATATTTCAACGTTAAGTTCACAAATAAAAATTTCAACTTCAGGATTTTCAGATAAATTTTTTATCTTATAAATAAAACTAATTTAGCATGCTGTGGCTCACAGTAAACATTGCAATTGACTTTTAGAGTGCCAAGTTGACTGGTTTGTTAAATTTTAATGACTTTTTGAGAAATGGAGAGAGCGACTCAAATGATTTTGAATTAACAAATATGTCACCTAATATTGGTGAACAAGCAAACATAGTCCCATTAACCTTATTACGATAAAAATCTAAATATATGTATGGAAAACAATAATATATTGTATGAGCAATGGGCTGAACACATCAAAATAAATAATAATTCAGAAAGAAAAAGTGGATAGAAGATATCTTTTAATCTTTTATTTTTCATGCAAGACAGGTGTATTTATATTCAAAAATTCTTATAAATAAAGCTTACCCAATTTAGACAAAGTGCCTTCTTCTTCATCGGACGGCAAAACAGTTTTTTCAACTACCAGCTCTGCATTCACAAAATTCAATATACCAGAATCATCCATTGCAAAATGTGCTTTAATACCCTTGGATTCTACATTATCTCCCAAGTTTTTGTTCAAAACGTCAGCAACTCCCTTTAAATCGAATTTAGAAATTTGGGTAGTTCCCAAATTCTCCAATTCTTGTTTTGTCAAATGATCGAGGTCTGCATAGTTAACATTAAAGCTGAAATCTGTTGTGTGTTTGTTGAATGTAATTATTTTCTTCTGAGGGTAGGGATTCATTAAGCCAAAAAGAGTACGTTTAACTTGTTTGACACCATCATCGGCAGTTCTTTCAAAAGTAACCTGAAAATGGATTCCAAATTTACACAATGTAAAATTTTTCAACAAAGATTGAAACAGACTAGAAGTAGAATTTTGAACAGAATAAAAAATATTTACTGATAATTATTATAGAAACTCTCGAATAGCTAGTATAATTAAATTTATTTTGCATTAAAATGAATCAATTTTTTAAAGAATTTCATAAATCTTAAATACAAACATTACAACTATGGCTAGTATTCATAACTGAAATATACTATGTACTGATAGATCTTATAGATAGACAATGCAGTTGAATTAGTAGCCATAACCAACAATTATTTCAGAACTTCAATTAAAAACAGGATTGACGAAATCTTGTGATTTGCTGGACAATAGCGATTGAGAAACTCAAAATTGATTCATTTACAATGAAATAAGTGATTAAAGTCTGTCCAAATCAATTGCAGAAGTGATATAATATGCTGATTAATTTAACCTTTGAAGATAAGCTGAAAGTTTGAAACATAGTGATAATATCAGAATACCTTTAGATATCTACTCAATTGCAATAAAATAATATGTAATGGGGTAAATTGTAATTTATGAAATTATTTTACCTGAATTGGATATAAAACAGCATCTTTAGTGATAAATTTGGCAACTTTAAAACCAGTACTAAGATCAGCAGCTTTGTAAACAGCACCCATCGCAGCAGCTTCATCAGTATTCAAATTTTTGGCCAGTTCCTGTCCAACAGCTTTTTTGAGGTACTCTTGAACTTTTGGTACCCTTGTTCCTGCACCTACCAAAACCACACTGCTGATTACATCCATGGTTAAATGGGCAGCTTTCAAAGCATTTTCTACTGGTTTGCTAACTCTTTCAAAGAGATCCTGAAAATAGTTTAAATACATTATTGACTATTCAAGTCAATGCTTTTTTAAATATTAACCAATAAAATAGCAGATATCTAATAATCACTTTTGAATTCTTCCAACAGGAAATATAATTATTTGCAGTATTTTAAAGTAACTTGATTTTAATTTTAATTTACTTATAAATCAACTCATGAAACACTGCTGTCAGATGAATTGAATAGTCTGTTGAATACAAAGATTGTATAAGATTTTTATTCATTGTCATTAACACTTGCAAACCCATGTTGTTTATGGAGCAAATGATCAACAATTGTTTATTAATAGTTGTATTATGAATTATAACTACTGAATATTTCTTATAGTTTAAGTTTAAATATAAAATATATAACCCAGCACAGACTCTATTTTACTTCTTAATCTTTGAGCTTAATAAAAATCAAGAAAAATTTCTAATATAATTAATAACATTGGAAGAGGACATAATAAATCTTTTAGATTTCAGTGAATGCAAAAAAATATACTTTGACTCATTTCTACAGAACTGGGCTAATTGACATCCTGTGTTATTGGAGGAGTCATATTTGGTTATTTGGATGTCAAAGAAACCATGTATTTTTTTTATCTATAATAATGCTAAATATGAGTGTTAAAATTAGTACCAAAAACACACATTGGAAATATGAAGCATAATCAATATATTTATCTTCTATAAAACATATTTTATCCAACCTAGTAACAGAAAATCTGAAAATTTGATGCAAAAATCTTCTGAGAAACAGTTTGCAAATACAGAATGTGTTTCTTGTGTTTAGATACACATTGAATCTAAAATGGACAGTATCTATGTAATTCTAAAACTTGAATGGAGCAACAATCTAATACATAATTTATATAAAGTTCAAGGGTAGCAAACACACTTATTATTTTATCATTTTAACAAAGATTAAAATGATTAAATTTTAAAACAAACAATTTTCTTGATACTTTATAATCCTAAACTCATGCCAATTTATTAGTTTTAAAAATAATTTTTAATTGTAAGTGAATCCTTAATGTACAAATTTATATGATAGCTGATAGCACACTTATGGTAACACTGAATTTATTGGTAATAAAAACTTATATTTATGAATTTTAAATTGTAAACTAGAATATCCCCTCCTATAACAGTAGACCTTTTGCGTTTTTCTTGGTGGATGTTATGAATCTTTCCATACTACTGAACTTTGTTTTTATCATTCTTCTCTATAATTCCATTGTTTGCAACAAATTACAATTTTTTATGAGCTGCATGCATTTTGTTAATTGCTCTGTTAATTTTGACTGCCAATATTACATTCCCAGACTCTGCAGATGAAGATATGAGCAATATTTCAACTCAATAATATTCAACCAATGTTTTAAACCTTTTCTTAACTCTAAGATCAATCTCAAATTGTCACAAGTATTTAAGTTTTCTAAAGGAGTTTAATACATAGTTGCAGAACACAATAAAACAATGAAGCGGCTATTTACTACTCCAAAACTTTTTTATTATATATTTTCAACTTTTGTATTTGGTTACATCCAGTGGCGGATCATGACGTTCGGCAGACTGAGGCGCAACTTACTTCAGCGCCCCTTTAATTCTGGAATATGCCTACCCAGTAGGCCGTATATTTAAAAAACAAAGACAGTTTTTCTCGAATATCATTTAACTTACATCAAATAAACATAGGAGGGTTTAAATGCATTCATTCATAGGGGACTAATACTGTTTATGTAGGCTGGACAAAATTAAACAAAAAAATCATCTGCTGAATAATATAAATATTTGAAACTAAGGAACTGCTTAAAAATCTAATCCAATAATACTTATATTATTTGTGAATTTATCATTTGCTAATATGAACTAATTTAGGTATATTTAAAGTTTAAATAGGATTTTGCATTACACAAACTTTATTTGCAAATGTTGTAAAATAAAATGCTGTCCTGCTCAATTTAACTGCCATGTGCATTTGTTTACATGAGGAGTAAATTAAATCTGAACAGAGTATGCTTAATTATATCAGAAGAATATTAAACTTACTGTATAAAGTTCTTCCATTTCATCCCTTGTCACCTTCAACTTGAAATCTTTCTCATCTAATAAATTTTCAATTTGTGCAATATGTTCAGCATTTGCTGACAAAACATTTTTCAATCTACCAGCTTCTTTAAACAATTTTGCCATGGATCTATCATTCTTAAACACATCATTTGTAGTCTTTTTCATATCGTTAAATTTAGTGGCAAGGTAATTCCTTAATCTGATTTGCATTTCAAGACCTCCGAGTGTTCTGTCAAAGCCCACTCCCAAAATGGCAGCTTGTGGATTGATTTCCATATAGGGCTTATCTTTAGTTTTGACACTTTGGTAACTAACTAGAGTAGCAGTTGTTGAAGATGCGCCCATATCATAAAACATGACGTACTGAGCAGTCTCATTAAAGGTTTTAGATCTGAATATACCATAATTGAGTGCCACTGCTGTATAATCATTAATTAATTGAAGTACCTTAAGCCCTGCAAGTTCTGCTGCTTGTAAGAGAGCTTTCCTTTCTACTTGGTTGAAGAAACCAGGTACAGTTAAAACACATTCCTTTATTGGCTGTTGAGCACCAGCCTCTGCAAATTCTTTAGCTTTACCTAATAACTGTGCAACTAACTCTTCAATACTGAAAGTAGTCTCTTCATCTACTTTAAATAATACAGTTTTCCTTTCTGAATCTTCAATAATATCATAATAGGGGAAATGCTGTTTATATAACTGCACTATTGGATGATCAATATCTTTTCCTAAGAGATCTAAAAGGTAACTGAATGCTAATTTTGGAAATCTGACACCAATATTTTGAGCATCTTCCCCAAAAAGTCTTGTATTATCTCTAAAGCTGATAACAGCTGGAGTTTTTCTTTTAGATTCCTTATTTAAAGCAATTTCCATAGGGACTCCTGGTGAAACAATTCCTACTTTCATCCATTCTGACCCTAAATCTACTGACATAACAGCCAAACTGTTAACATATGATACTCCAATGTAACATAGTAACAGGGATATTATTGAAAATGATAATTGCATTCTTGCTCACCTACAAAAAAGTTGACACTACTTAATTCAAGTTTCCTTTAAAATTGGCATATTAAGGGAAGCATGTTACCAATAGATATCCAAGATAATAGATTTAATACTATTATAATGCCTTACAGTTTAAAAAAAATATTTTTCAAAAAACAATGACTGTACAACTAAGAAGAAACAACTACTCATTACTTGTGCTACATACCCCAACAGACATTAAATTGCACTTCTAATTTGAACAGGGTTGATATCTACAAGATATAATCAACCATTCTGGTTGGCAATTAGAACTATTAGAAGGGACATCACTTGTAGACCGGTTGTGGCGTATTTCTGTCCCCAGTGAAAAGTAGATATTCTCTGGTCTACAAGTGATGTTCCTTCTAATTGCAAACCAGGTTGGTTGTATCTTGTAGATGTGTTAACCCTGTTTAACTTAGTAAAAAAACAGCTGTATTTTTCAAAAATTTTGGTGTAAGTGTAAGGTGTTATAAGAGTATTAAATCTAATATCTTCGATATATATTTTAAATGTTTAGAATTTGTTAGACATTACACTATATCTGGAATTTATAGCATTATTAATTTGTATCATAGTACGAACTAGAAAAATTATTAGAAAATGAACTTGTATGTTGATGTAATTTTATGAATGAGATCCTTAATTAAGAAAAAATAAAATAAAACTGAATTACTTCATGAAAAAAACTTAAATGCATTTTTTAGAAATCTATTGAGGTAATATTAAAGCTTCTTTTTTTAGTAAAAAATACATTACTTCGAAAGTTCTTAAAAAAATTACTCTGAACTTTCAGGTTACCGCATGCAAACTATCCATTTAGAAGGAATGAACGTAGTTGACATACAAACTTACCAAAATTCTGTCTTCTATAACTTCAGTTTACGGTACTAACAACAAACTAATTATTTTATTTTCCAAAGATGAAAAGTCTGGATACACCACGTCATATATCCATGTAAAGTATAAATTTTCTATCACTGAAAACAGCTGTCAAACGGGAATTTGCTGTTGCCACGTTTGCGAATAATGGTCATCGACTGGTTATGTGTGGCCTATTTTTATTGGTTCAACACATTTCAAGTGTAACCAAATTGAATGTGGTTGGTCTATATTCTGAAGATTACAACTACCGGCAACAGTGTATAAATATTGTCACTTCTCAGCTCCTAGTCCGTTCTCTCGTTCTACAGCCAGCGATTTAAAATTTGTTCCGTGAACAAAATATTTATATCTCCAAAGACAGTAAAAGTAACAACCATGTTTTTCAATATCCTGCCTGGTGGAGATAACTAGTTAAGTCTTGAGGCATACATCTTAGATGAATCTGAAAATAAGTAAATACGATATTTATACGTCATTTAGTGTCCTCTTTTGGTAGTAATGGAAATTAAGGCTATTGGACATCTACTAGAAATTTAAGGAATTAAAAATGTAAATTTCTTTATTATTGTCATTTTATACGAATTTGACATTTGACAATACCCAGAATAAGTCGACCAGAAAAAGAGCAAAATTATTGTTAGTTGTTTTCTAGTTGTTCAATGTGGCGGGCTGTTGATTTTCAATAGTAAACGTGATTTGTTATTATATTTTTTGACATGTAAACCTACCAAGAAAAGAAGTGTTTTTGTTTTGTTTGGTGTTCTTAAATGTTTTGTTTCAGTAGTTAAAATATTGTGGTGATTATTAAAACTCTGCAATAAGTACTTCGATCGAAAATAGAAGTACCCGTCTAAAGGAAACAAAAGGCTTTAAAGTGACGTTGTTTTGTGTGCCTCGACAAAAACGATCATCTCAGAGCGAAAGCGTGAGTTTATTTTTCTATTAATTATACGTACCTACTCTAAGAACAGCACTTGAGTATTTCATTTGATATTTAAAGTATGTGACTACATT
>CAJUYG010000319.1:180571-200096 GCA_910591675.1 Galerucella calmariensis
CTTGTATCGTTTGTTATAATTTTCTAGTATCTTTTATATTTACTTCCTCCTGCGCATTTATTTATACATATATATTGCTCAATTCGTCCATGATTTCTATATATAGGTAAGTCTATAGCGGTTTGTAACATTTAATTGAAATATTTTTTGTGACATAAGTGCACGGAAATATAAATTAGTATTATAGTGAAAGGGTTAACAGAAAGTTCATTACCTGAATCTTAAGATCGATAAAAATTACATAATTGAGTATATTTTTAGGTATAAACATTGGCGCTAAAAGACATCAATGAAATTTTCAAAAATAAACTAACGAGCCAATACAAGCGTCAATAACATCTAATTTTAACCATATTTCCTTGGGAACATTCAAAAATACTTTTCAAAAAAATGTTTATGTAAAATGAAATCATAATCTATTTCAGTTTGACGATGTTTGAACGTTCCAATTTTTTGTTTACATCAATCAAGACACATGAGATGTGTTTTAAGTCAAAATAACTAAAACCGAAAATTTGCTTCCTGTAATTTTTAATTTAAATTGTTTGTTCAATCCTTAAAATTGACTTGTTTAGGTATATTAAAATAGTAGTATCTGTAGAGTAGGGAGGGTGAGTGTAGGCTCACAGCACTTAGGCCACATGTGACCCATTGTACATCCTCCCGAGGAGTTGTCCTCCTAGGTCATCGTCCATTCTGTCCTTCTCAGAAAGGTGGACAGGGCACTAGGAGACATCTCCTTTATATCGGCAGGTGTAGGCCAAGACTCACCGAACACACACTCTCTTATTGACGATAACTCCGGACACTCGCATAAGACATGCCTGGCAGTTTCATCTTCCTGTTCACACATCCTGCATAGGGGTGTGTCCACTAGCCCCATAGTATGGAGGTGTTTCCTTAGTTGACAGTGGCAAGTCAGAAATCCTACTGTTAAACGTAGAATTTTCCTGGTCATCGCCAAATATTTCTTCGGCGCCAGCTTCTCAGGGTCGCCCAGGGTGGCACTCTACTTGTCTACTATCTATCTACTACTTACTCTACTTGTCTACTATCAGTGCAGATTGTTATGTTTTTGCCAGAAATTCCTCTTCTGGTTAGTTCTTTTGTGGAAATTGAGATACCAGCCAGTTCTGTTTGAACCACGCCGGTATTGTTTCCCATTCCCCACTTAATCTTTAGGCTTAGTGCTCTCGAGTAAACTCCACATGCTGAGCCTTCTTTCATTTTTGAACCATCTGTATTGCATTTGTATACGTATTGCATTTGCAGCATCTGGCTCTGTGTTCTGTTTTATTTGTATTTTGTAGGGTTTGTTAAACAAAAACCTGGGTTCAATTGCATCTTTGGCTGCCTGCAGCAGAGGTAGCGCAGTAAGCGCTTCCTGCCATAGGCTTAACCTCAATTGGCCCACTCCTACTTCGGGGTTCACACCAGCCGTGCGCAATCGTACCATGGCCATTAACGCAACCTCCTTGACGTACAGGTCAAGAGGGGTCAGACCAGTAATTAGTTCCATTGATGCGATTGGTGTTGTTCTCATGGCTCCTGTGATGTTTAAACAAGCCATCCGCTGTATTTGATATAATTTTTGGATGGCCGTTGCTTGTAGAACCTTCGGTCCCCATGCAATTGCTCCATACGTTAACGTGGGTCTTATTATTGCAGTGTAGATCCAGGTGACCACACGGGGTCCCACTGTCCTCCGACACTGCTCATAAGCCACATATGCTCTTTTTGCTCTGCTGTGTAGATGAGAGATCCATGTTAGTTTTGTGTCGGGAGGTTTTAAACCCGATAAACTTCTTTTCCTGGTGAAAAGGACCATCTCAGTATTTCTGGGATTGATCGACAGTGAGTGTTCCTTACACCATATTTCAATTAATTGAAACCCATCCTGCGCTCTATCGCACAGTGTGTTCACAAATTTGCCAGTCTGCAAGATAACTGTCATCTGCGTATGCAATTGTGTAGAATCCATTGTTGTTGAGGTGATCAATCAGGGTGTCTAGGACTATGTTCTACAGCAGGGGTGATAAGACTCCTCCTTGTGGACATCCCCTCATGACCAGTCCTCTTACTGTGATGTCTTCTACATTGATACTTATTGCTCTTCTAGAGAGCATCTTGAGTATCCATTCTACTACCAGAGGTATACATTCCTGGAGTTGAGTTGCTGGGTAATTGTTGGAAAGCTTGTTTTATCAAACGCTCCCTCGATATCTATGAATATACCCAGGGTGGATTCTTTATTGTCCAATGATCTTTCGATTCTGCCAACCACTTGGTGAAGGGCCGAATCAGTGGATCTTCCCGGAGTATATGCATGCTGATTTGGATGAAGTGGGTTGTGAACTAGCACTTCATCTCTTATATACCGCTCGCATAACCTCTCCAAAGTACTATAAACATAGGGTGTGTCTTTATTTTTTTTTATGTGGCATAAAATAATAAAACGTTTTACCAAAATTTAATTCACATGTCCTGTATCGCCTCAAATACCTACAATAGGGTCGTAAAATTTGGATTTTTTCTTTTAAATAAAAGTATAGGCTGAAATACTTTGGAATACTTTGTGACCGCAAAGTTGTCAAAACTTTTATTGTTTAGCAGCACCTAGAATACCTAATACTTGAATACCTAATGCTTGCATAAGTTTTTCACTATTAAATAAGCCCGACAAATGAAACCATTCAGGTCTTTACCGGAAACTGTAACGCCAATGGTTTATTGCCGCTTTATGGCTATCGACCCTTTCTTGTGCATTTATGCAATATGAAAGCTAGTGTAAGTAGAAGTAAGAGAGCACCCTACATGCTCATATGGATGAACAATTACCCTAGCAGTAGCAACAAACAATATCGAAATAAACTATCTGATTGGTATAATGATGACAGGTATAAAATTTTCTGTGGAAAAATTAGTGTTTGAAAGTTATCGAGAGGTAAACCACAAGTGGAAGTAGACGAGAGCTTATTTTCCAGACTCGGTACCAACGTTGTCAAATTTAGTGGTAACATAACAATATTGAAGTAAATATGTAAATATCAGAAAATAAGAAATAGAAAACTGAAAACAACAAAAACCCAGGCCCAAACCAGGTTAATCAAAGTGTAACTATGTATAAAAATATCAGAAAATAAGAAATAGAAAACTAAGAAAAAAATTAGAAAACCCACACCCAAACCCGGTTGATCGAAGTGTAACTATGTATAGAAATATCAGAAAATAAGAAATAGAAAACTGAAAAAAAAAACAAGAAAACCCAGGCCCAAACCCGATTGATCAAAGCGTAAATATGTATAAAAATATCAGAAAATAAGAAATAAAAAACAAAAAAAACGGTTTTCAAACCTACGACCTCTGATTTGTAAGCTTACTACCCTACGAACTGTGCCAATCAGCTCACATTCAGTCACATCGAATAGAAGGTTAAAGGCTGCTTGGACGCATGCGCACCTCAACTTCTAAATTTGACGTTGTGGGGGGTACCGAGTCGGGTAAATAAGCTCTCGTGTGGAAGTAGGTATACACCGTAGGTGTAAGTAGGTATGTGGAAGTTTAATACAGAAATCAGACGGAGTGAGGTGAAAATAACGAATTTAAAATTATTGAATAGGTCATTATACAGGGTGTTAATGAATAGGTGTTACAAATTGAAAGAGCATGTAGAATATGCAAAAATTGGCGTGAAGTTTCCTGTCGACATGTGTCGTTGAAGCTTTAGTTTTCGAGATACCTACAGGGTGTAAAAGTTACCCACAGGTGGTATCGAGGGTGGCATATCATAAAAATTAATGCTATTGAGTGTTGGAAGCGTGTTGCATTACAAAAAGGTTGCATGGGTTCGTTATTACATTGTCAACTATCTTGAAAACAGTGTGTAGAAGTTTGGTGTAAGTATGTGGATTTTTTTTTCAAATATGGAAGTAGGTGTACAAGATTTTTGCCACAGCCTTCCCCCTCGAAGGTTATCTACTTTTTTTCTAGCTCTATATTATGCAAAATATAAAAGACACGAGGGTTGGGTTTATTTCAGACAATAACTAACGGTATACTTTGAACATAACTATAAAACCTGAAATTTCAGATGAATAGATGAAATCTTGTTAACAATAATAGTAAAATAGTTACTGTACCAACTCCAAATTCGTGACTTTGACAAAATAACAAAATTATTTCAACCGGTATTGTTACGTTTTATGATTCCTTCGTGCCCAACCAAGAATATTGATGTTTTTGAAATCTCTACGGGTATCGTCTTTATCGAGAACAAGTTAGGTATACGATTGTTTGTTGTTGAACACGATCGTAGATACTTTAAGAACTAATAGTATGATTCTTCTTTTTGTGTTTTTTAACTGTATATCGGAAATTTCTTACAACGCTATTTGCTGGATAAATATCGAGTAATCTAAACGTCAACGGAAATGAAAGATAATTATTAGACAATTCTAGAGATGAGTAGGTAACTCGAATCTTCTATACCATTGAACAGGTTCCGTATCGAATTATTCGTGTCAAAGATAAATGGCATCCATCAAAGTTGTATGAAAAGTACATTGGCAACTTTATTTGAAGATCTGGAATCATCTATAATTTACGTATCGTCAAGAATTATACAGTGTGATAGGGTGAAATATTTTTTTTGTGGTTTTAATGAATCAGATCAGATTCGGTAAATTATTTTCAAATTGTCAATATTTTTCAACAACGCCAACTTTTCAACAAAGAATATAACTCGGAATATAATATCCTGTAGAAAATTGTAAAATTGACATTCGACCTCAAATCAGTAGCGTAACGTTTACACATTTTGTAGGTTAATAGAAAATTTGAGCATTATATACAGGGTGTCCCAGGAGTTCGTACCAAAAGCTTGGGAGGTGATAAAAAGGCTCAAAATAATGATGGTATTTCCTATAAAATTTTTTCTTTAGGCCCTTCTTTAACGAACTTTAGGGCTCTAAAGTTGGGAATGAAAAATGGTTTTTTATTTACAATTATTAAATGGCTGATTGGAAATTGATAATATTTTAACCTTTAATAAACACCATAATTGCACACTTTTTGGCGTGACATACAAGTCTACAACATACTTGTGAACTCAGGTACCGACTAAGTTTAATGATGGATGCGCCATTTTTTTGTCAAGTTGAACTTTTTTCAGTTATGAATGCAACGATTGGCTTTTGTGAACATTATTAGAGATATCAAGTCCTCTTGTGACATCTCGATAACATTAACGGTTTAAGAGATACGGGTAATTTTATGTCGCACTGCATACCTATTGGTGCATTCACATTTATTTTGAATGTACGATTACAGGAAGCATCCTGTATTATTAGCAAATTATTAATAAATTGGTGCAGTCTACATTTATGAATATAAACTTTTACTTTGTTTAACCATAAAGAACTTTATTGAAAACGAACATTACTTTAATAAAAGTAAAAATAGCAACAAAACCCTGAAAAATGAATAACTACATTACATTTATTAGCAGATTAGAAAAAACGAGTAACCAAGTAATTAACGACATTAAAAAAGTCAATACGGTTTAAAAAAATTACACAAATTTACTAATAATTTGCTAATAATACAGGATGCTTCCTGTAATCGTACATTCAAAATAAATGTGAATGCGCCAATAGGTGTGCAGTGCGACATAAAATTGCCCGTATCTCTTGAACCGTTAATGTTATCGAGATGTCACAAGAGGACTTGATATCTCTAAAAATGTTCACAAAAGCCAATTGTTGCATTTATAACTGAAAAAAGCTTTACTTAACAAAAAAATTGCGCATCCACCATTAAACTTAGTCGGTACCTGAGTTCACCAGTATGTTGTAGACTTGTATGTCACGCAAAAAAGTGTGCAATTATGGTGTTTATTAACGGTTTGAATATTACCAATTTCCAATCAGCCATTTAATAATTGTAAATAAAAAATTATTTTTCATTCCCAACTTTAGAGCCCTATAGCTCGTTAAAGATGGGCGTAAAGAAAAAATTTTATATGAAATACCATCATTATTTTTAGTCTTTCTATCACCTCCCAAGTTTTTGGTACGAACTCCTGGGACACCCTGTATAGTTAAAATAAAACATATTTGGGAAAATTCTTTGAAGCTTTTCGAGATATTTTTACATACAATAGACACTAATATAAAAAAAAATTTTCCTACAACCACTATGCAAAACACGCTTTTCTACACAAATTTTTATACGCAAAGCAGGCCTTTTCTCAATTATTTTGATAACCGTTGGAAAAATAATGCGAAAAGTACACGATATGGCACTTTTCCGCACCGAAATGTCAAACAGAGCTACCTATGACCTGTCAACTTTTCTTGACAATTCAACCCAATAGTGAATTTCTTATTATTCGTGTACAATTTTTGAATTTAAACCAAAAGTAAGTAAATTATTTATTGCATTATTCAGTTTAATTTAGGTATTAATTATAAAAACATTAACCCATTAAACATTATTTTAGCTATGAAGCCAGCTATGAACCAAGATCAGAATAATTTATCTTTTGAGTTGTCCAATTCGGACTATGTTCGCGGGTCACAATCCGAACCGATTCCGAACCAGTCTGGAATTAACTTTACATTGTCTAGAGCGCATGCGTAGTTCCGAAACAGCAAATAGTTTTAAGTATACCGCGAACGGTCTTATAAAACAACTGATATATCGATCATTTGCGCATGAGCAGCCGAACCGAACTTTCAGTCCTCACCAAAATCAGAGAACTGCTAGGACTGATTCCGAATCAATAACGAACCGATCCGCGAACACCGAACTATTATTACAAATTCAAAATTATCTCGAAAATTATATTAAACGCGAACGCTACCTTTTAGAATAAGCATGCAAATACTCCCTGAACTGGTTCGGATTGTGATCCGCGAGCATAGCTTATATATCTTTCATTAATAAATGTGGTTGTAGAAAAAATATTGTGTACAACTTGTACGCAAATTACTTTTCCCACTTCTGTGATCGTGGGAAAAGTAACGCTTTGCGCACTAGTTGTACAAACTACTATTTACTTCTTTTAATTAACAAATCACAGTAGTGGTGATGGCTTTCACGGGCAGAAGTTGTTACAAAAATTTTCATACTGAAGCATCTTGAAGCAACATATCGTCCATGTTTGCAAGTGTAGTTTTGACTGGCAGCGAAATTAATAGGGGATATTTTGGAGATTTTTTAATCATACCACCGTAAAGCAACAAATTCGCAACAAAACATAAGAGATAAACTAGCTATAAACATATCAAAATATTCGACAGTAAAGGATTGCTTCAAACACAATCTCAAATGTCAATAATAAAATGACTGACGGCATGAAACATCTTTTGTAATGCCAATGGCATGAAACGGGCAACAAAAATTAACAATACCGATTTTGGTTTCTGCGCAAGACAGTTGGCAAACTTCACGCCGTATAATACAAGAACGAAATCAATGGTTGACAACGGCGGATATTCAAAATAAGATAGAGGTTATATAAATGGCGTGCTTATTGAAATCGGACAGCTCCTCGCTTACGTAGCGCTATTAGCGACAGGTGGAATAACTAAATAAACAAAGACATAATTTATAGTGGGTGTGAACATAGCATGATGGGGAGTGTGTGCAGTAGTTAGGTGCTGCATTTTTGAAAAATACTGCCAATCATTTCTTGGCTATAATGCAAATGAGCGTAATAAATTTATACTTTATACTGTTAATTCATTATAGACGATATTAGGAGATGACGGATGCAGGAGCTAATTCATTAACTTTATTAACTTTATCCCTTGTCTTCGACTTGGGATAATTTTCAAAATATTCATGAGCTCGAAAAAATTTCCGGAAATAATTTGACCTCTAGTGGTATTACTAGTGAAAAATTCTCAACTGATGACGCTCCTCCCGTGAAAAGGAGGAAAACATATAATTTGGTAGACAAGAAACTACATTATAAACAACTTTTTTTATTAAATTTTAGATACTATCGAAGGTTAAATTAACTGGCTGAGTAGAGTATATTTTTATGTCCAGCAGCCTCCTCTCTTAAAAAGTTCACAAGCCGCCACTGTACTCCATGTATATAGTAGTATATATAATATAGAAAAAATTACCATTGCTAAAAAATACGCCACAAACTGCAAGGAAAGAGCTTGATTTAATTTACAAATCCGCTAAACACCAATAAACGAGGACCTATCTATTTCCCATGAAATTACATCTAACTACTAACAAAAATGCTCTTAACTTGAAAAATATAAAATTAATATACAGATCGCGTATTCGTCCGTCAAGGAAAATATGAGAAAAACTACTTGAAAGAGAGAGAAGAATAATTGTTCGCAGTCAGCGTTGGGAGTGTGTTCGGTTCCAGCTATCAATCTGATATGAAAGGAAAGAAGAACTTATTTTGCATTTGACTTTTAACACGGGATAACGCCCGCCGTATTTAGTAGGAGAAAATCGAGGTTGGTAATATTATTGACGTTTGAAAAATAAGTGATATCAACACAAATAAGAATAAAATAATATGGTCCAAGAAAATAAATGGACAAATTACAATCTGCAATAAATAAAATCTATACACTGCTTTATATTTAACAATTATTGGTATTTAACATTGTTACCGACAAAAATTGGGAATAACTATTACAGATAAATACATTTGGCAACAGCTGATTGCGCACAATTATTCTTCTCTCTCTTTCAAGTAGTTTTTCTCATATTTTCCTTGTCGTACTTGTGTAAATCGTATGGCTGGAATAGACTTTTCGCAATTTGTACATAATATGTAATTTCTTAAACAGATGCTTAGACTGCTTAGAGCCAGAAATCTTGCATCTTCTAATATTAAAAAAGAATTTATAAAAGTGGAATTAGTGTACAAAATTTCACCAGCAGTTTAACCCTCGAATAAAACACATACAATTTGCAAATATATTTACAGTATGATCGGATTAAAATGCCTCTTTCCCCGACTATAGAAACAAATTCCACGACATCAGTTTTACGTGACCGGCTCCTGGACTATAAGACTTAACACGTAAGCTTTTATATAAATAATAATTTAAATCGAAATGCTGTTGTTAAAAATAGATAACCTACAATCGACTGCTTTGTTCAAATGAAATAAAAATTTTTAAAATAATGAAATTTTCTCATCATTTCAAATAATGCTAATTTACTCAATTGCAAATAAGATTTAGCCTTCCTTTATTATTTACAGATACATATTTTGCTACACCATCCGCCATTTGTTATTGTGAAGAATAATAAAAATGTTCCTTTACAAAACGAAGGCGTTTTTGTATACCGTTCTTGCTTCAGCGGAAGTTTAAAAATACCTTGACGAATTAATTAGATATAACTGCCATGTACTACTCGAACGATCAGACCTCGGTAGTCGGTAGTTTTTTTTTATAAACACATTTACCGGTAAAAACGGATAACAAATAACAAAACATTCGTTTAAAGAGACAAGATCAACAGTGGTTGTTTAAATAAATCATCTCGTTTTACAATATCTATAATTTCGCGTTGTACAGTTTGTCTCAAAGTATATCGCCTTAGCTTTTGCCCGCAATCATAAAATTAATGGACCAATTGCAATAAATCATATGGCCAATAGCTGTTGCAAAAGAGATCGCCAGTGGTGGACTGTTTAAAATTATTTTAAAAAGGATCAAATTCACAAATATATATCCTTTTGTATGTTTATCATACATCCTTTGTTTTTTATTTAATAGGATATGTGAAGACCATTTCTCTACACTTTTTTCCTCCTAAATGAGAGATTATTGAATACCATTAAGTTAAATAAACCAGTTCAAAAAAAATATCCACCTTTATTGGTATGAGGGCGTCCATTAATTACGTGAGGTGTTCTAGGGGGGGAGGGATCAAGGTAAATCTTTCCAAATCTCACTTAGGGTTAGGGGGGGCCTTGGCAAATATCACGTAATTATTTTTCTCTCAGAAAACTGTCTAAAATTTCGTGAAAAATTATTTCTAGATTATAATATGTCCAAATCTTAGAAAATAGTACCTCTGTGCGTGCGTTACAACGGCTTATAGTGGCTAATTCAGAGCGAAGCTGAAGGAGCAGATGATTTTATTGAAAACCACTTGGATATGTTGGTTCCAGTAGTCACTCTTGAGGCCGTGCACGAGTCTCCATGGACTGAATTAGAATAAATATTTTCTTAATTTTAAATTAGGTTAATATTCACCAATACTAGTGTTTGCTAGTCTTCAATAAAAGTCATAGAACAAGTTTTTTTCTTACAATAATCCAACACGTTTACAGTCCAATGTTTTGAAGAATCTCGCGTGAGATTAGGGGAGGATATTTTCCTTGTCGTACTTGTGTAAATCGTATGTCGCGAATAGAGCTTTCGCAATCTGTTATCGTGAAATTGGATCATCATTATAATTTCAAAGACCACAATTGAAAAAAATTTACATAAACAATAATTACTTATCTGTAGTAATATCCCAAGAAAATGTGAATAAATTGAAAATAATTTGACAGATTTTAAAAAACTTGTTGTCAGGCGTTAGACACGAGAGCCCGAAGCCTAGAATCACATTTTACAGATTGATCTATAAATCGCCCCATCGCTCTTCATAATATTTATATGAAACTATTATATCTGTAAATCGCAGTTAATATGCCAGTTAATTATTAATGCAAATTTGTTAGATAATTACGTTTTTAAATAATTAGAAGAGTAATTAAATTTCTTCATAATTAAGAGCTCCAACAAGCTAATCGAATTTGAATAAAGTAGAGTTAATAACCGATTAACCTAAAAAAAATACTTTTCTTTTCATAGTTGCTTTCAAATGTGTGAAAATTTGTGCCTCTAACATATTATAGATTATTTCAACAAGTACATAGAATATTGGAATGCAATAATCCCCAAGGTAACAGGTGTTTATCGAATATTTTAAGTTTATAAAAGACAATTTGTGGTGGATCACTCCGAATATAAAATTATGAATTATTAAATATTATACTCGATATTATAGCTTCCTTACCCATTATAAACAAACGTTCACTATCTATTTGACATGCAATGAATAAACACGCAGTAACATTATCTATTGTTTTCCAATTAGCAGGTAGAAAAACAAACACCTGGTTGCGTATTTTGAGAAATCATAATTTACAGTTTTGTCATTATCACCTATATTACGTACTTTTATTAGTTTTAATTATGGCTACAAAATAAAGGTATATCATTTAATATAGCACTACCAAAGCCTGTCTCTATGAGACTTCTAAACAACGACTCAAAATATACGGGGTGTTTTCAAATGACACTTACAACGTTTGCATGTAGATTCCTCTCGTAAAATTGGACAAAATGATAAAGGGATTAAGGGGTCCAGCACATTTACTTTTCGGAATACAGGGTGTTAAAGTTTTGAAAAATTAAATGTTTCAATTCGATAACTTTAAAATGAATGGATAAATTGATTTGACATTTGGCTCGCTGTCCAGGTATTTAGTGTTCGTTTGGCAAAACTTATTGCGATGCCAATTGTAGGTTCTGGTGCGATAGAAACACGTGCGGCACCCTCCCTTGCAAGAAAGTCTGCCTTCTCGTTTCCTTCCATGCCAGAATGGCCAGGGATCCAGACCAGCAATACTTTATTGAGTTCTCCTATTGAGGAGAGTCTTTTTCTATTGAGGAGAGTCTTTTTTGGCAGTCTAAAACCAATTTCGACGTTACACGGCGAGAGCTAAGTGCTTTTAAAGCCGCTTGGCTATCCGAGAAAAATTTTATTGTTCTATGTTCTATGTTCTCTCCGCACATGAAACAATGGCGTAAATTTCCGCCTGAAATTCGGTTGTATAGGATCCTAGAGAGGTTCAAATTTCTGTTCTAGGTCTGCGACCGTATACACCTGCACCAGAGCCTGAGGGTGTTTTTGAGCCGTCTGTGTACCAACAGCTATCTACTCTTAATAGTTCATCCTTACGGAGGACCAATTCATCTCTATTTGGAATTAGGACGGTGTAAGGCATAATTTATGTTTTCAACTTGTATTATAACAGTTTAATAAATAGAATAATTCTTTTTGTCACTAATTTTGAAATTCATTTTTCGTCACCAATTGCATAAAATTTTACTTTATGCAACTAGTTACAAAAAGTAAGACGTTTCATAATGTCAATCAGTTTTAAAAACATGAAACAATGGCGTAAATTTCCGCCTGAAATTCGGATGTATAGGATCCTAGAGAGGTTGAAATTTCTGTCCTAGGTCTGCGCCCGAATACACCTGCACCAGAGCCTGAGTGTGTTTTTGAGCCGTCTGTGTACCAACAGCTATCTGCTCTTAATAGTTCATCCTTACGGAGGACCCATTTATCTCTATTTGGAATTAGGACGGTGTAAGGCAGATCGTAGTTTACTGTTGGAGGCATTATGTCAGAGGTCATTCCCAGAATACTGTGACTCACTGTCCGCTAGTATTCTGCTTCGTTCTGCATAAGCCTGATTTGTGCATTTAGAAATATGTACAATTCTGTATGCTGTCCATCTAGCCTCTCTTTCCAAAAATATATGGAGAGGAGGTAGGTCCAGAAGGATTTCCATGGCTGCTGACGGTGTGGAGCTGATAGCACCAGTGATTGCCACAAGCCTGTCTGTGTAAACCAGAGAGCTTTGCTTGGGCCGTTCGCTGTAAAGCTTCTGGCCACCAGGCAATAACTCCATATGTGATCATTGGTCTAACGATCATCACATAAAGCCAATATATTTTTTTGGGTCCCAAGCTCCAAGATTTTCCACAGATCCTGCGACATGTCCATGTGATCTTGCAGACTTCATAAAATCATTAAATATCTTGGAAAAATACAAATATTTGATATGTAAAGGTTATTCGTTTTTCACGTGAAAACCATTGAGGAATACAAAATTGAATAAAAATTGCTTCAAATGTCAGTGACGCAAAAAATGGGAGGGGAAAGGTAACATATTCCAAATGTACACCACTGGATCAAAAATTGAAAAATATTTTCCCATCAAAACCTACCCTTTTACATTTAAAAACAACCTGCCAAATGTCGAATCAATTTATCTATCCATATTAAAGTTATCGAATTAAAACCTTAAATTTTTAAAAATCCTAACACCCTGTATTTCGAAAAGTATATGTGCTGGACCCCTTAATCCTCATATCATTTTGTCCAATTTTACGAGAGTTATGTTCATGCGAAAGTTGTAAGTATCGTTTGAAAACACCCTATATAAAAAACATGTGATAGATGAACTTGCAAGGCGGGTGTTGGGGCGAGTTGTACCAAACACCTAAACTCGGTTTAATGATAACTGATGTATAGACTATGGCTGATTGATGTATTTATTATCCCCTTTACGCTGCGAGATGGTCTATTACATACCTAAATTACTATGCATAGAAAAATGAAAGTATTTCAAAAACTAATAACTTAAGCTATGGGATATGTTTGATAGAATAGTTAATAAGATTTGTTCCAACTGGCGATAGAACCGTTCTAGCTATCGTTGAACAAATATTATGGTAATTTGAACACTCTTTTGACCATGAGAGTGACTTCATGTAGCCTGGAACTATAATGGCAGCATCAAATATCATCAAAACCAAAGCGAGCGAGCATGAGCTGACCAAATGCTCTTACGGCGGAGGCCAAAAAAATAGTAGACTGCTTTAAAATAAAAATAAAAATTTTCATGAAATACTTTAAATTGGAACAATAAAAAACCAGAATCGTCGGTTCCATCTTACAGATGTCCCAACCCCGTTTAACTTTGAAGTGTAATTCAATGTCCATCGTGGCATATAGCCAGGGAAGTAGTTGTGCCGTCAGGTTTTTTGTTGAATAGAATTTTAGTTTGGGGTTACATGTGGGGATGTCCTCGGAGATGTCACTATTATCGCAGATTTAACGTTTTCTTTACTGAGATTGATCAATTTGTGCGATATTAATCTCCAGTACAAAACTATGCTCTCAGAGCTTCTGGACGGATGATATCCACCTTATACTGATGAGGCCAAAATACACCGAAACTAGTCTATAAATGATATTGTCCTTTCGAATTGCAAACTAAAATGGTTTAAACCCCGTTTAACTTTGAAGTGTAATTCAATGTCTTTCGTGGCATATAACCCGAGATGTAGCTACTGTTTCTTTATAAACGGTCATTGTTCTTTGATTTTCAAAGACTCTATAAGGTGTTATAACTGTATTATACTATTACCTTTGACAAACTCATTCGTGCTTATAAATTTCTATAATCATCAAAAATCTTGGCTACAATAGATTATTTTTCACTTTTTTTTATCTAAGGAGCCGTCCATTCGCCGGTACCACCTCAGCCTCCTGGGCTTATTGTGGATACTCCTAGTGTTCTGACTACAACCTATTCAGCCAATCCGTTCCCTGTAGTAGCTCATACAGGCTCTTTGCTGGTTGGTTGTAGAAGTCTTCTGGAGTCATTTGGGTTCTACCATACAGTTTCTGCCTTCTGTGGTCCAGCGACTCACAGTTGCATAGTATATGAAGAGCTTTTCGGTATCCTTTTTGCATCTTCTGCATGTAAGGTCTCCGTTATACATCAGCCATTTGTTTAGGTGCTCCTTTGTAGGAAAGTGTCCCGTAAGTAGCCCCGCTATGGTGCGTAGTTTGTTCCTGCTCATTAAAAGCAGTTCTTTCGCTACTTTTTCTGATGGTTCTTTTATGAATTTCTTCCCATGTATTTGCCTGGTCGTATTCTTCCAGTGTTTATTGTGTTGTTCTTTCAACCACCCTTTTAACCATGACCTCGTTAAGCATCTGGGGATGCACACAGCAGGTTCGGGTCCGTTCATCAGAGTTGACGATCCTACTCTTGTGAGTTCGTCAGCTTTTTCGTCGTCTGCGATTCCTTTATGACCTGGGACCCACACCAGTGTTACACTGTTCCGAGTCGCCAGTCTTCTAAGTTCTTCGCCGCATTCCCATACTAGCCGAGATGTCACCCTATAGCTCTGAAGTGCTTTAAGTGCAGTTTGACTGTCACTGTAGATCCTGATCTGCCTGTTGTTGTAGGCTCTTATATTATTTGCCCTTGCACATGCAAGTATTGCATAGACCTCTGCTTGAAATACAGAGGCGTTTTTTCCTAGCGAGAGACGATTCCTTCATATTTGCTCGTCTTGCTGTATATGCCCGCTCCGGTGCCGAGTTCATTTTTTGATCCGTCTGTATACCAGATCAGTTCATTCGCTCTACTAAGTGGTGGTGCGTTCTCTTCCTCAAGCTCCTTTCGATCTTTGATGACAATCTCGAAGTGCTTGCGAAAGATATATCTGGTGGTCATGTGGTCTGTTGGCATTTAGAAAATGTCATCATCCACATGCCTTATCTCTGTGTGTCCTCTCCCATGTGCCACGTCATGGTCTGATGCTTTTTCCAGTCGGGTTAGTGCTGCCCTTGCTTCGTGTAGCATTGTCTCCAGCGCCGCTGTAAGAGTAGTCCTCATTGTCCCTGTAATGCCAATGCATGCAAGTCTTTGGACCTTGCTTAGTTTTAGCATAGCAGAGGATTGTCTGATTTTTGGCCACCATACCAGAGATGCATATGTGATCCTGGGAATGACAACCATTTTGTACAGCCAGTGTACCATGCTGGGTCTAAGTCCCCATTTAGTGCCGTAAGTGCGTCTGGCAACCATGAAGGTCACCTCTGCTTTCACTTACTCCAATTTAATTATACAGGACGCTGAACTTGTTACTATTTTGTCGGAAATTTAGTTAGAATCCCCTGTATAACAGGCTACAACCTTACATTGTTCTTTACAGTTTTTAGTTTTATAGTAAAATATGGGGTGCTTCATTTAAAAAACCAGAACTTCCATGTGACACCGACACACTCTGGAACATTGCAATCAATTTTATATGAGACTACTACAATTTTTATAAATAACATTTATCGCCAACCGTCAGTAAAAACATCAATTATCAGATTTATTTCCGGAAGTGAACAAACAGTTTACCTTCCTTCACATTATCAAGTGACATATGCAGCAGGTACAGTATTTAGACTTTGACATTACTCGAAAATCATCATCTGTCAGTGTCAAGCTTCTCCCTCTTACGGCTCGATAATAGTTTTCTTGCGATTTATTTATAACAAATTATTGTTGGAACTCCTTTGACTTCTGAAATTAACTTTTATAATGCTTCAGGGTGTACCTTAAATTTAAATATAACAAATAATATTTAGATTTGTTCTATATGTGCTGTTTACTTTGTCATAATAGAATGCAATGGAATATAGGTACCTCAGTTTCTTATATTCTGAATTCTGAGCAGTTGACGATAAAATTTTGTATGCTACACGTCAGTAAAGTGTCTTTATCGGACTCGCCTGTTATTCGCCTCGCTTCGCTCGTCTCATAATTTCAGACTCGTCCGATAAAGAATCACTTTACTGCCTTGGTACATAAATAACTAATTTTTTGTATCTTTCATGATAACAGAGCTACTGAGCTTTATCACAGTAATCAATCACACAGTATACACAGCTGCATCTTATCATAATTTCAATTTTGTTTTAGGTAAGTTGAACTATATGTCATTAAGTACCTACTTCTACGATATGTAAGTATATAACCTACTTTCCTATATACTTAAAAAGTTCGATAAAGATCAAGATCATTCGATTTTACTGTTTTTTTTTATTTACAAATATTTGAAACGCTGGAAATATTTCTGCAACAAGCTCAGCATTTGGACGGTTGTACCAACGCCGTCACAAGTAGGTAGGGTCTATTCCTTTCTCATTCTTCCACAGCTGGAAGAATATACTTGAAGGTCAGTTAATGTGAATTTTTAGTGAACATATGATCCGAATGAATGGCCGAGAGCTCCGAGACGTCCAGCTCACATAGCATGTCTCTTTGACAATCACAAGATTTCAGTTAGTCCCCACCATCCATTTTATAATATTCTATATATTATTTGGCCTTTCTCGCTACCCTTTTATTGAGAACTATCGATACTATCGATGGCACTATCGGTTTAGTAGTAAATGGGAAATTATCTAACATTCCAAACAAACACCTAACCTCAAAATACATAAAATATGTTCATTTAGCATCCCAAGAAACACAAATGATACATAACATATTAACAGAATTGTATCAACAGTTACAGAATAAATTAAGTAAATAAGTAAAATAGTGGGAGATTGGAAAAATTATTTTATTCCATGGTTAATGGTTAGGTTATGCGTTATGTATGATGACTTTGACAGTTGACGTATGACAAAAACTATCGAATGGGACTATCGATAGTATCGATAGTAAATTAAAACTTAAAACTATCGATAGTTGGCTACCTCTACTTTTAAAGTGGTAATAGAGGTAGAAATGAAAGGAGCGGGTAAACATACAACACGGCTCCACCCACCACGTCAAATTTAGTAGTTGAGGTGCGCATGCGTCCAAGCAGCCTTTAACCTTCTATTTTCTATTCGATGTGACTGAATGTGAGCTGAATAGCGCAGTTGGTAGGGTATTGAGCTTACAACTCAGAGGTCGTAGGATCGAAACTCGGTTAAAATTTGCAAACTAACATTTGTTGGTCTTGTTGCAATTCTAGGCAATCAGCTTTATGTAACGAACGATTGAGTAAATTATTTTGGCCTGTCTAAGATCGTGTCAAGTCACCAATAAAATGGATGAGATAAATTTTTCAACTGACAATATGCGATCTATTTTTAGAATTGGGTCGATTAATCACTAGCCTCGTAACATGTTATGCATCAATGAATCTAAAGTTTATTCAATAAATAATACAAACAATGATATTAATTGAAAATTATCAGAGGAATAAATGACCATCGAGACACGTTGTCTCCAAAATATAAATTCTTTAATAGATAATTAATGAAAAAATAATAATTAATATTGGAAAGATAGTGATATTTCACACATGTATTAGTTTAAATAGAAATAACCTAAAGCCTATTAATACAGTGGGAACCAGGGCAAAGAAAAAGAAGGAGAAATAAAACAATCAAATAGGGTGGGATATAGAAAAAAAATTGAACAAAAAGTTTTCATCTCATGCGTATGTGGGAAACATTCAGATTGATTATAATTTAAAATAATTGATATTCAAAGATGTAAAACTTTTGATTAAAAATCCAAGAGAATCTGTTTTTTCTTTGGTCTATGCATAAAATGGATAAATAGAGCTGTCTTTCATATTTACATACAGGGTCCCGCAAACCTCTGTCGTATAGTTCTCTAACTCTTATTGTATATAACTTACATATTTATTTAAAAGGTATATGGAAATGGTAATTAAAATCAAACATTTTAAAATTATTTTCATGTATAAAGGGTTGTGCATTAGTAAACAGGACAAAAGACATAATTTTTTCCAAATGTAACGCCATACTTTTTTTCACATTTTAGGAACCGAAATAGTACTATACACTCTCAAATTTTCTTTTTAAAACTGCCAAGGAGGGGGGAGGGAGGAGGGGACAAATTTAAGTATCCATTGATGAGTATTTACACAGGGTCTCCCTTTTGAAAAAACTGAAATAATTTCCATTTAAGTTTTTAAAATGTAAAATTCATTCAAGATCATCAGAATAAAAATTTTAAACTAAGTCTAAAAAATCTTCAGTCCTTTGTCTCATTGGTAATTTTAAAGCTTTGGCTTGAAATCTTATAAAGATGCGGTTTTTTAAAAAGAGATGTGCAAATTCAATTTTTTGGGGAAAATGGTGGTTTTTTCCGAGATGGCTGGGAGTTTTCCAAAAAACAGTTGGGAGTGTACAGTTCTATAACTATTTCGGTTCCTAAAATGTAAAAAAAAGTATGGCATTACATTTGATAAAAATTACGTCATTTGTCCAATTTACTAATGGACCACCCTGTATACATGAGCATAATTTTAAAATGTTTAATTTCAATTACCCTTTCCATATACCTTTTAAATAAATATGTAAGTTATATACCCTGTATATAGATGAGGCTGAAATTGACAGCCGGAGCTAGCAGCCGAACGCAATCGTCGTTACCTTTTGAATTAGGCAACCGCAAGAAGCAATTATTTTTCGCAAAAAATCTCGAATTTTCTGTATGCTTCATTGAAATTTGATAATATTTTTTTGAGTACTCTAATAATCAAAACAAACATTCGGTATTAACGGCTGCTAGAGTCTCCGCCATCTAGGTACAATGCTGAAAAATAATGAAATATCAAGTTTCACAAAAAAGGTTGTAGATTTCATTCTATACGCATCAAAGAAATTTGATAAAACCTTTTTTGAGCAGGTACTTGAATAGCCCGAAAAATCAATCCGTATCAACTGCAGCTAAAGCCGCCGCCATCTACACTTGATAAAATAATGAAATATTAAATTTTTTTCACAAAATATGTTATGAATTCGAAACGCATTAGAGAAAGTTGATAAAACTTTTTTCCAGTACTTTAATAGCCAAAACATACAT
>CAJUYG010000319.1:210096-236961 GCA_910591675.1 Galerucella calmariensis
AAAAAAACAAGAAAATACTAATAAAATTTGGAAATAACAGATTCAAGTAAAGAATATTTCACAATATTTCGTTGATTTGATATCTGGCCTTAGGTGTCATTGTACAGTAAACAGTAACAGATCTGGAGTCGGTAAAATTTAGCTACTAAATAAAATTTATTTTGTAAAAAAAACATACAGGGTGGCCCAAAGTACACGCTTTGATTTATTCCATATAATGTAATTGGCAGATGTTATCAAAAAATGTTTCAAATAAAAAAAAACTAGTTTGTTACATTTTAAAAACATTTTGTACTGTACCTACAGGGTATCTGCAAAACAGTGGAAGGTATCAAATATACATTTTTTTTACAGTAACTGATATGAAATTAGAAAAGAATCGAAAAGGAACAAAGTGAGCTGGCAATTGATATTATAAAAAAATTATACAATCTAGGGATTGTATCAGTACTAAACACAATAGCACAAAGAAACAATAGAATAATTAACTAAATTCAAAAATTAGTCTCAAACATTATTTTAACAGCCAAACATTTCAGTTTTAAAATAATCATATTACTATTATGTGTTATTGCTGTGGGCTTTGGTATTGAATCTTGAATCAATCATGTTGGCATAAGTCAAAGCGAAATATCTTGGAATGAAGTATACCAAAAACGGTTAAAACCCTTGAAGATAATTCTCAGGTAACAGACTATTCTATACTTTGTAGGTATATTATACTCGTATTAAACTACATATAAATCTCTATGCGTTTACACAAAATTGGGAGCTATTCAAATGCTAGAGGATGGGTGGGCAAATGGGAATGTACGTTGGCGATGTCTTGAGATGAAATTCTATAGTACAGTGTGTACTATTATGGGTGAGACTGCAGGGTTTCTCGGCTATTAATAAGTTTAGATGACAAAAGTTTTGTATTAGAATTTACGTAAATATATAAAACTGAGACTAGTAGCTGGAATTTCATAAAACTAAAAATCTCAATGGTTAAAAAACCATTACTCACAAAAATTGTAAAAATGTATAATTGGTTTCATTACAAATTTTTATTTTCAATTTCAAAATTCTGGGTTAGTGTGTTATTTGTCGAATATTACGAATAAGTCTTGGATGAAACACACAGTTCTATACTCACATATATAGTACTTTTTATTGTATTTTTGGTTAGGTTATTTCAAAAATCTGCATAATCCGATCAAAGGGAAAAACCGGGAAAAACGTTCAACTTTCTAATTTCCTGTGCCTCCACCCGTCTGGCTATCTCATACGCAGTTGAAAGTATTCGAAAGTTGAATGAAAATGGAGTTCGACTTTTTCATAACTATCCATTTTTTTATTAAATCAGCGAATTTAATAAAATTATGCCCAATTTCACCAACCATTTCCTAAAGTTAGGTAATACCTAAATCAGATTTTGGAATTGCTAAGTGAAATTTTCGTTTTACCACGCGCTAAGAATTACTTGAAGGTGGCAATATTGGGTATGTTCTATCATATTTGGGTGTTTCTATTTTGTCATTCCAAAATCTGATTTAGGTATTACCTAACTTTGGGAAATAGTTGGTGAACACACAGAAAAATGTATATAGTGTAACTATTGTTAATGTGATGACCCATATTTTTAATCCCTTTGAAGGAAAAGCCGCCAAATGGCTTGCATAAAATTCTTTTATAAATTCGAATATTAAGAAATAATGCTTTTCAAATGTAATTCAAATTAATATAGTGGATTAAAATTAACCTGCATAAAATATGTAATACAATTCAAGGTCATCACATTGACATTAGATACACTATACTATTATTTAAACATTTTTTTACTTTACGATAAAGAAGGAAGTTAAAGAACATGTTGTTAACTAACAATTGCCTCACTTGTTGAAATTGTTTTCCCAACGGTAATGAATATTTGCTTTTCACGTTTCTCACGTATATCCAACGCCAGCGTTGCCAGCACTATTACGTTCGTAATAGATCTATTACCAAATGGATTTATTTATTACACTATCACGCCGCTTTGCAATTTATTACGTTCATATTATTTTGGCCAGAGAACAAAAAATCAAAAACAAAAATCTCAGACATAACACATCGTTAACAAAAAAACGCTGTAATTTTGCCTTTACCCCGCTGCTGGTATTGGCTTTACTCCTTGCTAGTCTCCATGAATCCTTAGTCCTTGGCTCCTTGCACTGGCACTAGGCAGTGTAATGAAATTCTGCGTTCGACTTTGGAGGTTTGAGATAAACAAATCAAATCTTTTATGTCACGACTATTTAATCTCTTCTTAACTTCACGTTTTTTCCAAGAATATTTCCATTCATCTATTTTCAGTATTTTCACTAGTATTATAAACGATTTTATAATAAGTTTTTCTCAATTAGGTATTATCTTCACAATTTCTGTTCGTTTTTTAGTTGTTTTGTATATTTTTTTCTTGAATATATGCAATAAAAGTTTTATTTCTTTTGGTAATTTTGATTTCAAGAAAATGTCAACAGTAAACATGTTCAACTTTAGCGACATATATGTTAGTTTTCCGTTAACCGTTTGGATGGACACCACATAGAAAACTTCAAAAAAAAATCTATTACGAACAAGTCCTAACCTATTACGAAATTCAACAAAATTTAGTACGAAAAATCAGAAGCTGCTGGCAACACTGTCCAACGCTAACTACCTGTAGCCCAGAAGAGACACCCTTAAATTGGACGCTGCCGGGAGGATTATGTCCTTTAAGGATTAAGCTTATTTTTGATCAACCGGGTTTCGGCCTTTGTTTTCTTGTCTTTTTTTACTTTTCTATATCTTATTTTCTGATATTTTTATACATAGTTACACTTGGATCAACCGGGTTTGGGCCTGGGTTTTCTTGTTTTTTTTTAGTTTTCTATATCTTATTTTCTGATATTTTTATACAAAATAATACAGGTAGAAGGATTAGTAGAGGTACCTAGCGTCGAATTTAAGGGTCTACAAGCAGGTATATAAAGTGAGAAAAAGATTAAGTGAAATTTTAGCGTGGAATTTATGCACGCCCTCCGAAATAACTAGTGGAGACTTCAGCATTGAATAATTAAAAAATTATAAATAATGGGAGACTTTTTTATTGGAAATTTCCTTCTCTTTAAGAATATTTTTCCTTGGATTTCCTAAATGTTAATACTTTTTGGGAAATCTTCATTCGTTTAAAACTTGAATTTTTTTGCTAATAATTATATTTTCTTAGCCACATTACAGAATCTAATGAGTTATCACAAATATTTTAGGAGCAGTTTTTTCATCAGTTTTAACTTGTTAATTGGACTATATACCTTCTGTCTCAAGTATTTAAATTAATTTTTTTTCACGTAGGGGGGCATCCATTAATTACGTGAAGCATTTTTGAGGATTTTTTATCCCCCATCCTTCAGTGATTTTTCTCGACTCCTCACCCCTAATCTTATGTGGGATTTTTCAATATACAGATCGAGACATATGATTTACACAATTACAACAAGGAAAATAGGAGAAAAACTACTGGAAAAAGAGAGAAGAATAATTGTGGGCAGTCAGTATTGGGCGTGTGTTCAGTTCCGGCTACCAATCTGATATGAAAGCAGCGTTGCCAGTTTAGAATGTTTGGTACTTTCTAAGGAATAAATAACTTATTTTGCATTTGACTTTTAACACGGGATAACGCCGTATTTAGTGGGAGCAAAATGGAGATTGTTGATATTATTAAGTTTTGAAAAATAAGTGAGATCAACACCAATAAGAATAAAACGATATAGTTCAAGAACAAAATTGGACAAATTACAATCTGCAATAAATAAAATCCAAACATTGCTTTCGATTTAACAATTAATGGTATTTAGCGACAAAAATTGGGAATAACTTTTACAGATAAGTACATTTAGCAACAGCGGTTAAAATATGGGGCACTGAACACCCTGCCCATCGCTGACTGCGAAAAATTATTCTTCTCTCTCTTTCAAGTAGCTTTTCTCATATTTTCCTTGTCGTACTTGTGTAAATCGTATGTCGCGAAAAGACTTTTCGCAGCCTTTATGTGTTTTGGGTGTAAATGCGTTGGATTGATTAAAAAAAAGAATTCCTCAATTACTCTTTTTAAGACTAGCATACTAGTATTAGGGAATATTACCGTCATCTTGTGTCAGATTTTATTCAAGACACGTTTTTTATTTTTGGGCGCAATTTTACATCGTTCTCTGATTAAAAAAAAAAAGATATTTGCCCCCTCCCCTCCTTCCTCAAGTGAGATTGGTGAGATTGGAATTTCATAATAGTCCACTAATATAATCCATAAAACGTTGCTACTAGTTGATACAACAATATTTCTAAGTAAATTAATGTCAATTTAGTTTTACTACCCAAGTAACGATCAAGATTAATTGCAAAATATCAACGAATTAACAAAAATAATAACAACCGTTTTTTTTTCATTATATAATTGTAAGACCAGCTCTGCAATTTTTTGTGCATTAATATTATTGACCTTAATCATTTTCAGTCAATTGGATTTCGTCATTCGTAAGGATGCAGTTTCCTTAAGACGACTGGAATTTGTCATTACCAGTAATTTAAAATATAGAACGTTTATGCCGCTGTGCGGTATATCGATAAAACACTATTCCTAGGTGAATTAATGTCAATTTAGGTTTTACCACCTAAGTAACGATCAAGATTAATTGCAAAATATCAATTAAAATTAAGTGCAGCTGTCGTCGAAGTAAAAGGAAAAAAACTTCATTAAGTATAATTAATTTTTATGGAAGGATACCTTCATCCTTGCGACTGACTGAAAATTATTATATTAATGCACAAGAAATTGTAGTATTAAATAAAAATAGATTAATCTCCGATGAGCCAGTGTCGTTAACGGTTGTATTTATTACTATTTTTGTGAATTAGTTGATATTTTGCAATTAATCTTGATGGTGTAAATGTAATAAATGTAGTAAAACCTATTTGTCATCAATTTACCTATATTCCGAAAGTTGTCGTGAAATTGAAAAGTTTTTCACCGGAGATTTTACTTTTTTAAACGAAAGTATATTGTAGACTACTTTCCCACGATACACTTACTCACGGTATGTTCTTGTGCATATAGCCGACAGCGTGTGACGTCATGTGGGAATCTCAATCGGTGATGTACAATGCTAAATATATGGAAAATACTCTGATTGTGTTTAATTTTCATGCATATTTCCACTTTATGAATGAATATTTAAATGCGACATGGTTTTTCAGATATAATATGAAATATTACTTTATTATCAGTAACTTAGTTATCTTTTTTTGGTAAGTACAATGATGCTGGGAGTTAACAATGTACAAAACGTGTAGAAATATGTAGGTAATATATATTATTTACATTTTAAAAAGATTCGAAACAGAAATAATTATAGGTGGGCAAAATTAAAACACACCATTATATTATAAATATTTTTAAAACGTATATAGGTATGTTACTGTTATACAAAATTGGTAATAAATTATTGTAAACAAAAATTAATAAGTTCAAATATGTACCTATTTACCTTGGTCATTAAGTATTTTTGGTCTGGTGCTGGACATTTATTTTGGTCTTTTCTCGACATTCTATAGAAAATATTGGGTCTGTCTACTTGGTTATTTAAAAATCTAGATTTCTATTTGTCAATTTTTCAGTTTCATAATAAAAACCAGTGTTATAATAAGTATCATTATGAAACTGAAAATTGGCATTTAATTAATAATTTATAGTATAGGAGTAGAAAAAGCTTATATTTAGAATCATTTATTGAAATTTTTAAATTTTGACATATTCTTGTTCAGTTTCTTAAGGCAGTTTTGAAAACTGATTTTCCAATTAATTTCCCTTAATCGTTACAAAACAAAAACAGCCTTATATTATAGAACAGTATTAAATAACACTAATAACAGTAAATTAGTGGGTAATAAAATTCCAAATAAACGAATCACCTCAATTAAAATTTAAATTAAAGCTAACAACACCTTGTATTGCATGAAAACACAATGAATCGAAAGACTGGTGAGAGGTGGGTGTAAATTTCTGGTTCCCGCGTGACGTAACTGCGCGGCTGAGACGCAATTTGGAGTAGAAATCAGCATACCGTGAGTAAGTGTATCGTGTACTTTCCTAGATTTGTGAGAAGATTCCGCTCGAGCTTGCGATGCAGCTTGCAAGCATAGCTTGGAGCACGTGAAATGCATCAGTTTTTAGTGCATAACTTTTTTCGATTTGATTATACAAAAAAATTGTGGGCATCAAAATTGTAGTTAATTTGATAGTGTACCTAATGCAATATTTAAAAAAAAATTCAATTCAATTTTTGGAAAATTTAAAACATTTTTGCAAAATGGTTTTTTAAGCGACAAACATAATTAGAATAACAATAACGACTTCATAATATATGAAAATATAGTAGTCTGGCACCTGAAAACGTTGATGTTTTCAAATTTTGAAAATTCAAAATGGCTGCCCTACAAATTCTCAATTTATATTTTTTCAATCTCGTCTCATATAGATAGATAATAAGTTGTAGTTTTATGAACAATAACAAGAATATTTCTTGAAAAAATTCACTTTATTTTTTACACGTTTTACTGAAAAAAATAATTTGTTTTTCCGTTTTTTTTTTAAATTGGACGTTATAAAAACTATAAAAAAACTATACCGGAACAATAAATTTTTTAAAAGCGATAGACTTATTTAAGCGAATCTTAATTTTTTTTCCTAGTGACCTACCTATAAATTTTAATACTGAACACACTGTAAACTGAACTGACTAACCAAAAAACACTATACCACCGCTAATAACCTATTACGGTTGATGCGGGTTAAGAAAATGAAAAAAATAAAAAAAATGTATCTCATGGATTCATTGTTTGTGTTCAAAAACCACGTATTTTGAAAAAAAAATTCAGATTCGGTCAGTAGAAGCGGAGAAAACAGTATTCAAAGTTCAATAGCCACTGTACAAAAATATTAAACCGAATGAGGACCATAAAACTTCGTTCAACCGCGCACGTCATTTAATACACACACCCTGCCGCTACTGCCTTCTTCGGTTCACTCTTTGAGTGAGTCAACTGTTGAATTTTTATTCATTCATTGACAGTACATTTATGAAAAAATGATAGTATTTAGAGTTTTTGTCCACGACCACCTAATAATAAGTCGATATTTTACCTCCTAACAAAAGGTATATGGTACCCATATATCTACTAGGGTGAATTATGGTTCATAATACACTGGAGTGTATTATGGTTCATAATTCACGACTAGAGATGAGGGTACAATATGAAATAAACTCTTAAACATGTGTATTTTGTTAAGGAAATTTGTTGAAATATATCGTATCGATAAAATATCGAAATCTTTAGTATTGATACTTTTCATAACCATATTTTCCAATATTAAGTATTTCAAAACAATATATTTATAACGGTACGTTGTATTGATACTTTACACAGTATCGCCCATCTCTATATATGTCAAATTATTTATTTTTGACGTTAGTAATACCAAATTGTTACGAACTTGCTATATTACTGCAACGATGAATTAATTGAATTCGGATAGTGGAAATGAACGTTCTTCTACACCAACTGAAATAAAAGAAGCGGCGAAATTAACGACTATAGGACTGCTGTGAGAAAAATCGAAAGATTATGTCTACATATTATAACTTCATGAACTGGAGGTTAGTTGACTTTAATTCAATAAAGAAATCAAGGGTCGTGGACAAAGTATAGTATTCTACTCGCAATTTATGGCCAATATTCACTCGGGTGACTTGCGCCCCTCGCCTGCGGCTCGGGACGCAAACGTCACCCAGCGTGAATAATGGCTATCATAAATTGCTCGTTTAATAATATACTATTATTGAACAATTCAAGGAGTCGATCAGAAACTCAAAATTTTCAATATTTTTGTCTCAGTCCGAATTTTATTTCCAAAATACATGGTTTTTGGAGACAAAATAATAATGAATCCATGAATCATATTTTCCTACGTCAAATTTAAGAGAAACGGAAAAAAAATCTTTTTCAGTTGAAATTCGTAAAAAATTATGTGAAAAAATTTATTATTTATGATCATTATTAATTTTGTTGTTGTTATTGTTCATAAAACTATCTTATCTATCGATAGCAATAAACCGCGTACCTATAGATAAACACCAACTCACTACTATATTTTCATATATTATGAAGTCGTTATTGTTATTCTAATTATGTTGGTCGCTTAAAAAACCATTTTGCAAAGTTTTTTTTCAATATTTCAAAAATTAAGGGTTGAAAAAATTGCATTACGTATCTCTGTACCTGTATCTGTAGATTAGGGAGGGTGAGTGTAGGTTCACAGCACTTAGGCCACATGTGACCCATTGTACATCCTCCCGAGGAGTTGTCCTCCTAGGTCATCGTCCATCCTCTCCTTCTCAGGAAGTTGGACAGGTCACTAGGAGACATCTCCTTTATATCGGCAGGTGTAGGCCAAGACTCACCGAACAAACACTCTCTTATTGACAATAACTCCGGACATTCGCATAAGACATGCCTGACAGTTTCATCTTCCTGTTCACACACCCTGCATGGAGGTGTGTCCACTAGCCCCATAGTATGGAGGTGTAGTTGACAGTGGCCAGTCAGAAATCCTACTGTTAAACGTAGGTTTTTCCTGGTCATCGCCAAATATTTCCTCGCCGCCAGCTTCCCAGGGTCGCCCAGGGTGATCCTGGCAAGACTGCATCCTTTAATTCCATCCCATCTCTTTAAGGGATTGAGTATGTGTGTAACGTTTGGCTAGTTCCGCAATTGTCGAAGTCGTTAGGCCGTAGGTGTCACTGGGTCCTAGAGTTTTTAGTCAAGCGGCTTCCCTGGCTAAACAATCGGCAATGCGATTTCCTTTACTCCTGTCGTGCCCTTTAACCCACCTCAGGATAATATTCTTATCTGCCGAAGCGTTAGCTAAATCTTGGTGGCACTCTAGTACTTTCCTCGATATAACACGTTGTCTGTTCAAGGCTAATAGATTGTTATGTTTTTGCCAGAAATTCCTCTTCTGGTTAGTTCTTTTGTGGCAATTGAGATACCAGCCAGTTCTGTTTGAACCACGCTGGTATTGTTTCCCATTCCCCACTTAATCTTTAGACTTAGTGCTCTCGAGTAAACTCCACATCCTGAGCATTACGTCATTTTATACGGTATAAAATTACGTACAATTTTGATGCCCACAATTTTTTTCTACAATCAAATCTAAAGTTATGGAGTTATGGACGAAAAACTATTTCATCTCACTTGTTCCAATTTTTGCTTGCAAGCTGCATCGCAAGCTCGAGCGGAATCTTCTCACAAATATAGGAAAGTAGGCTATACTACATATACTTTCGTTTAAAAAGTAAAATCTCCGATGGAAAACTTTTCCATTTTATATCCTTGCTTCCCCGGACTACTAGAAGTAGTGTTCTTTTAACTAGTATCGATATACCGCCCAGCAGCATTAACGTTCTATATTTTACATTAGTGGTAATGACTAATATGAAATTCCAGTCGTCTTAAAGAACCTGATTGTTGAATTTATAAATATAGAAAAGATTGTGATTAAATTTCTCAAAATAATTAACAAAAAGAATAATGAATACACCGTCAAGGAACATACAGAAGGTTGTGTTTATGTATTTAACGTTCTTTAAACTACACTATTTGGTTTGTTTCAAAACTGTTGATAGAAGTCGCAGAGAAACTACAAAACATTTAAATTCTATGATTATAATTATATTTGTTTGAATAAAGATAAAAATGCCGTAATCTATACTGCTTATTCTTCCCGAGTCTGCATTAAAGTCTAGAAACATACCTTTGAATATTTTCTTTATCATGAATCCTGTTCCATAATGTTTCGTTGTTCCTCATTAAAAATTGTACTTACAATTCTGTTACTACCTCTTTATTTTGCTTGCTTTTATAAATTGCCAATATCGCTCCATGTCGTTTCCCAAGTTTTTAAAAGATCCAGGTTCCTAAAATTCATTTTAAACCTTATGGAATATGCCCAATTAATTGATTTATTGCTCCGCCGAACTTAGGAATAAACTATAGATTTGCTTCCATAAGAGACCGTATATAGGGCGAGTCCAAACTAGAACACATCGGTTTTATATTTGTTTTAAATAGATTCCCCCGTATTTTAATTTGGATAAATGAAAGTTACTTGTCCAGATAAATTATTCTACCCAAACAAATAGCACGCAAGCCAACGTTCGGACAGGTCAACGTGTCTGTCAGTTCCCTCAGTTTGATACTCTCAAATATGGACATCAAAATTAAGGAAGTTTCAATTAAGTGATCAAAATATGTCATACATTTTTCATAAAAATAAAAAAATAAATCGGGATATTGTGGCTAGAAGTATCAGCTGATACTATCTTGGCTTCAAAGTGTATGGTCGAGATTGTGTATTACTTATCTGGTCTGTTTATTAATCGAAAGTGCCACAACCACCGACCTCATTTCCATTTTTATACCGTATGTGCTCAGTTTATGTGTGAGCGTGAAAATATTTAAATATTAATAAATAACTTTAACGATAAGGCAGTCATAATATTGTAAATACATTTTATGACTTAACCAACGTGGTTCAATTAATAAATTCTTGCATTAAATATTTAGAAGAAAAAAAGTATTAAATCAGCTCTCAAGGTTATTTCTCACTTATTGATTAACATAATTATTGGTTATTAATCTTCTTGAATAAATTATATTGATAACATTACTAAAAACACAATACCAATTAATTGTAGATCGTCCGAACACGTCCAAACCCTGTTTGTTATTTATTAATAATGTTTTTTTAAACGCTAATAAAGTGGTACAAAAATTACAGTAAATACCTAAAAGAATAATTAAATATGTAAAGACGTAATTTTTGACTGTCTTTTAAAGTTGGAAAATATGAATTTTGACCAAAATCTATGCCAGAAGTTCAGGCAAATGCTGGGTATGCATATGCTTCTGTAAATGATTTTCGATTTTGTTGGCGCCTGTCAACAACCATCAAATGTCAAAATTAACTGTGCCTAAACTGAATTTTTCTCGTAAAATGGAATTGATCCAAGAAACTTATCGCTCAATTTTGATGACAGCGGCAATGAAGCATTACATTAGTGGACAATTTATCGTTGGTATGGAAAATTTGAACGTGGACTGATCCAAGAACAGGTCCACAACGACAGGCACCCTATGACGCCGATGCTGTACGTACGCTGATCCAAGAAGATCGTGAAATTTGAGCCACATTGATCATTTCAAATAAACTAGTGTTTCGTTGGATAGCGCATCTGTTAACGGAAAAACTGAAAGCAATTGGCGTATTGTTAGTGGAGAATAATCCAGGATTTACTCTTATGAACCCGAAAATAAACGTCAGAGTACCGTTTAGGTGGTTCAAGACGAACCAAATCCGACAACTTATACCTTCTCAATGTGTTTCCACAAGCATAGTGGCGATATTCGTTTCAAAAGCAACAATTCCTTTTAGTCTAAAATCCGAAACTAGGTCGACCTTCACCGAGCTGATAATAGAATGAAACATTTTATCATGAACTTAGTATATATTAGAAAATATATTAAAGATGGTTTGGCTAAAAGAATCCTGGACAGACTATTTTTAATTATTTTTTGAGAAATGATTTTCAATGAAATATTACATCAAAATAATTAGAAAATTTTGCGAGGTAAGTGAGTGTAATTATTAAAATTTATTAATGTTCTTGGTATATTATAGCTGATAACCTACTTATAGATGGGAAACTGACTCGTGGCGCCCCCTATTTGTACCGGTGACGCCACCTTGAGAGTTCCGTCAGTAGCTCTAAAATTATTACACAGTACGCCTACCTCGCAAAATTTTCTAATTACTTTGATGTAGCAATATTTTATCAAAAATCATTTTTCAAAAAATAATTAAAAATTGTCTGTCCAGGATTTGTTTAGCCAACCCATCTTAAATATATTTTCTTATATACTAAGTTCATGATAAAATATGGACGCACGCGAATTCCCGTCAGGATAACCACTCTACCTGTGTCATAATTAGGGTACGTTAAGCTGGCACTCGAGTTCCCGTCAGGATGAAAACTGACCTGTTTGAAAGCTTTTTATAGTAAGTAAGAACACCAAAATTAGGAGCCGAATTGCGCGCAACAAGATAAACACAAAATTAAGGAGATTAACGAAATAGAAAATAAATTTAATGGTAAAGGTATTTGTACATTTATTTCAGGAATAATAAGAAACCTAACCCCGCCAGGGTAAACTATTAGGGCAGTACCGATAACAGAACAGATTAAATAAACTGGACGGCAATTCGAGTGCGGGATTAAGATACCTGCAAATGTCGGACGGGAATTCGCGTGCACCGTAAAATATGTTTCATTCTATTATCAGCTCGGTGAAGGTCGACCTAGGTTCGGATCTTCTACTATTTGCAAGATCAAATAACTGGTCAGTGTTGCACCACTAAAATAACGCATTGAAAATCGAGGTAACCGACCACGAAGAGATGTCGGTATGAAACTATTGCATTGAGTTATTGCAAACAAAAAAAAACGTTAGTGACTTTTTTACATACGAGTGTTATTAAGGGGCATCTACCAAATTCGACCTTGCACAATTATGCTTTGTATATTTTTTTGTTTCCCTACGTCCTCACGTTTAAGTTCACATAACGAAAATTTTATTAGAAATATGAAAGCTCCGCAACATGTAGGTAGCCAAGCGGTCCAAGCGGATTTTGGTTCACGTACATCGTCAGTACTGAACTGGGAGACCGCCGAGACCGGCGAGCGTTGTATCAACAATGGAACGGCACGCGACTACCGAAGCAGAGAGACAATGTCAGTCATAGAAGGATAGAAAAGCGAGAGATGGATTTTTATCCGATATTTTAGTGGTAGCAACCGAATTTCAATAAGGAATTGTACGGTCTTAAGTAATTTGAGGATTCTGAGATTTTTATATAGTATTCATAAAGCTTCAAATTAGACTTCTTATCAATTAGTTTTCCATTTAATCCATATTTAATTCTTTACAAGGGCTCAAACTTTGCTTAATATGTGTAATTACCTTATGATTCGTATTTTTTTCAACAAAATTTGGTTAGCATTTCAACGTTTTTATTCAATGAGAACTCTAAGTTCAACATTAATCTACATGATATATTTTTTTCTTAATTTTCAATACATCCATTACTTCAAAATTCTTTGCCAAAAATACTTCGATATTTTGTCAAATCGCTGCCGATAGATTCCCCTTAAACAGCAAGAATCCAACAAACAGATACCAAGAACATATTTTTTATATAGTACATTCAATAATCTTCTTGGTGTGTGTCATCGGGTTTTCGTTATGCCGTTTATTTTATTTGCTATTTTCACATATAGCTAACCTTAAATTTGATGAATAAAATCATCAGGATCGTATTGAACCAAATTTCGAAAAGGCTATGAAATTAATAATTATCAGCTTCTTTTTCTTATTGACACATTACTGACACTTACTGACACATGGTTACTTGATGTCTTCTGAAAACCTTCCCGTCTGCCGTCACTGCAATAGTGCTTTAACCGTTAAACATATTCTCACATACTGCCAGGAATACACCATTACATTACATATAAGCGCCTAGACCTAAGACCAAACCTGAGAGAGCTTTTAAACTGCACCGCTGAAATCCCAAAGACATTGAAATTCCTCAAAACAACTAACCTCTACCACAAAATATAAACTAGATTCATATTTTACCTAGTATATTACATATTTTATGTTTTAAGATAGTGTATGTATTTAAATGTCTTTGACTTTTGTATAGTGCCAATGGCCATAGTTGTCGAGGCACTTAAATGCTAATAAAAAAAAATAATAATTACCAGCTTTTTTTCTAACTGAAAATACTTGAGATCTTTCAAAATGCTGATGTTTTTTGTGTATCTAGGCATATTTTTGTATTATTTTAATAAATATAACAATAAGATGAATATTCATTTTTCATAAATAATAATTGACCGTAAACAACAAAGTACAGTCCTGACGAGAACTGTCAGAGGGACATTAGAAAAAGACGTAAGACACATTGCCGCTACGGAAGGAACACCTGCATCCTATTTGGAATGATGTAATTTCTCCCGATTGATCGGTCGCGCTTGCGCGTAATCTGAAGTCACCTATCAAATGTTTTAAGTCAAAGATTGGGATTAACGTTTGTAATTTGTAATACATTGAAACGGTTTATTATTGTGATATTTTAATTAGGATTAATCACAGATCTGCCTTTTTTCCATTTCTTCCAACGTAATGTGTTAAAAAGGTCATTAACAATCCATGACGCACACCAAATAGGTTATTATATGAACTCTAGATATATTTTGGGAAAAAACTCGGGCAAAAATAAACACTTCTCAACTGTCATTTTGGTAGAAGCCCAAAAACATTTTTTGAGTGATTTTTCGGCATTGAATCACCCTTAAAAAAGTAAGCATTCTTTAAAATAATGACGAAGAGTTGAAAGTGTTTATTTTTGCACGAGGATTTGCCCAAAAATTGGTAGCGCATCAAGTTGATTGGTCGTACAACGGACAATTATATTAAATTCTGGTTTGACTTGGAGTTATATTGAACCTTCTGTTTGGATTCTAACCATGGAGATATGGAGAGTTGAACATCGAATTGTTGGACCTTCCAAAAATGCATTTCTAGTCGAGGAAAATACTTTTAAAAACAATAGTATTTTAAAATTATCGACTGTTTCTTTCTAGTTTATATGTAAAATATAAAAGATAACCCTCGTGTAATCAAAAAAAGAAAAAATCGAATAATAGTACCTAATGACAATTGACTTTTTTTACGCTCTGTATAAATCATATAGTGTTAATGGTTGATTTTAACGTTAATCCCAAATGCATTAAAAATATTTTACTATCTTCGTTTATTACTTTAGCAATTTATATTTTATTGGGAAGCAAACCATAAAAACGTGGGTATTAACGATTTATTTGGATTTACAATATACGACTTTCGTATTTCTGTTGAAACTCGGTTATGTTTACTGAACTGTTGAATAAAATATACCTATTGATATTGTGGTGAAACGGTTTATATCAATTTTCATTATATTTTCTATTTTCCCCGCTAAGTCAACTAGAACAAACGTTTCCCTAAATCACTTACCATCCGTAATTTTGACGATATATTAAAACAACGGTATCTGTATCTGTAGAGTAGGAAGGGTGAGTGTGTAGGCTCACAGCACTTAGGCCACATGTGACCCATTGTACATCCTCCCAAGGAGTTGTCCTCCTAGGTCATTGTCCATCCTGTCCTTCTCAGGAAGGTGGACAGGTCACTAGGAGACATCTCCTTTATATCGACAAGTGTAGGCCAAGACTCACCGAACACACACTCTCTTATTGACGATAACTCCGGACACTCGCATAAGACATGCCTGACAGTTTCATCTTCCTGTTCACACATCCTGCATAGAGGTGTGTCCACTAGCCCCATAGTATGGAGGTGTTTACTTAGTTGACAGTGACCAGTCAGAAATCCTACTGTTAAACGTAGGTTTTTCCTGGTCATCGTCAAATATTTCTTCGGCGCCAGCTTCCCAGGGTCGCCCAAGGTGATCCTGGCAAGACTGCATCCTTTGATTCCATCCCATCTCTGAAGGGATTGAGCATGGGTGTAACGTTTGGCTAGTTCCGCAATTGTCGAAGTCGTTAGGCCGTAGGTGTCACTGGGTCCTAGAATTTTTAGTCCAGCGGCTTCCCTTGCTAAAGAATCAGCAATGCGATTTCCTTTACTCCTGTCGTGCCCTTTAACCCACCTCAGGATTAAAACAACGGTATTTATTATAATCAAATTTATTTATAAATATAAATATCAATAATCAACAGTGTTTACTTAACCGAATGAAATATCATCACCTGCAATGGCCATTAAACTTCTTCCTTGCCCTAAATATGAGGTAGGAATACCTCACAGAAAGGACTGGCAAGTACCAAGTAGACTGAAGTTTCCCAGATATGAGACCTGGTATACGGGTAAAAGACTGGGGAAAGGACAGGAGCAGGTGTGTAGTGAAATGAGGAACACAAAACGTTCAGGCGGGAATTAACAAATACAGAACTGATTCTTATAGAATACACATAGTAACTTTAAATAGCAGCATGGTAACATCCGACAAAAACTATTAACCCTGGCTAACCATAATAGAGTAACTCTTAAGTGGGACCCGGTGCACAAGGGTATTGTAGGAAATGGAAAGACAGACACCATAGAGTATTAAACTGCGTTCACTGTTCCTGAACCAGTATTTGGGATATCAAAAACTACTGCACGTGTTTCTACACCTCGGTGGATTCAAATTAAACAACAGTCGTACTTCGTACTGAAGCCACAGCTAAAACAAAAACACAGCTAACTCCTGGTCAAAAAAAGGAACAGATAAGGAAAGTGAGAGGTTTACTCACCGGTCACTGTACCCTGAGGAAACACATTCATACAATCGGCATATATAGAGAGGAACCTATCTGTCGGTTGTGAATGGAAAAGGAGGAAACAGCCTCCCAAATGATCTTCGATTGTGAAGCAATATCTCATTGGAGATATAGGCGCTTCTAGAACTAGAGCATCAAATGAAGGATTTATCCAAGAAGTACCTAGTGAAAAGTCTGTTGAGCTTGATAAGAACTACTGGCTTCTTCCAGCATAAAGGCTGAGGTACCGAACCAATCAATCAATCGAATTCCAGTCTAAACTAAATAAAACTGGCAGACCATATTAAAGTAGGATTAGTATGGGTGAGAGAATTGTCCTATTATAAAGTGGATATACATGATCTTTAATATATTTTTTATGTTTTTGTTCTGGTATAGACAGACACATAGACAGTAGACAATTTCATTTTTTTCCTGAGTAAAGATCAAACACCAAAAATTATTTTGGAAATAAAAATTGTTATAATCTTCTACTAATACACATGACTGATGAAAATTAATTAACTAAACACAATCAACTCCAAAGTTCCAATCTAAGTAACAGGAAATAATTAAAATTTATATTTTCGTTAATTGGAACGTCTTTAGAATTTTAACACTACGACTTGACAGACGTGGTGACTGGTTGTCTATGTGGAATTATTATAAAAAAAATATTTATTATGTAACCGTAAATGTTTAGGTATACTCCTAGCCAGGCATACCAATTTCTTCGATTTTTGAGGTCACTGGCGACAACATGTACGTGGGCTCCTATTTATACCTCTAGAATGAAGATGTTCATATTAGGAAATGGCTTTGATGTTATTAAATAGCTATTTGCATAACAAGGGAGGAAAGTGCTACTTTTCCTCCTGGGGAAAAAGTTTCTGTTCAATGGAGGAAAAGGCACTTTACCTGTTATACATAAGATTTATCCGCCTCCCTAAAATAAGTCATTTTTAAATAATTTATTTATAAAACTAACATATAAAATTTATTCTAACACTGAGAAGTAGGTACAGTATAACCGAGGGGGAAACCGCTGATGATATTTGTTGTACATTAGTATGCTATTTTTGGTAATATTTTGATATTTAAAAAAAAAAAATTTGGTATTATTTGGAAATATTTAGTGATATTTGGAAATATTTGGTAATATTTGGTATTATTTGGTGTTTTGTTTGGTATTATTGGTATTTTTATAGTAATTTTGTGGTAATATCGTAAAGTTTTCAGGATACTTTTTTAATATACGCGTGCGCAGTAACATCGATAATTAAAAAGGAAAATTATGAGGAAATTTTGCAACATCGTAACCACATCATCTGATCGACGATTTTCATGTGCTGCATTCGGCTTTTTACACTTTTTAAAATCTTCTCGCTTTGTCTCTTAAACATCCTACAATTAATAGAAACAGGGAGAGATATTATAACCGTGTCGACTCGCGTGTCAACGCAGATAGTTATTATATGGTAATATTTTGGTATTTTCTGGTAATTTTTGGTATTTTAAGTTGGTAATAAGAGAATAAAGAATTGGTAATTTTGGTATTATTTGTCAAATATGGTATTTTAGTGTACAAATTTTGGTAAGCGGTTTCCTCCTCTAGTAGTATAACTTATAGGCACGTTATTTTCATTCTTGCATCCTACATATTTTCAATTTGTGGTAGAGTAATTATTTATACTAATGTTAACGTGTAGTTTTAAGCAGTGATGATTTAAATACCACTAGAACTAAGATCTCACTCGCCCTTGGCTGATTACAATCAATTTCATTAACTTCAGTAATAGTTCTGTCGACAGGTAGTTTCAGATAGAAAAAGGTCGGAAGTTAATGAAACTTTAGGATGTTGTTCAGGGATGATTAATCAACATTTTCCCAAGTTTTGGACCTCGAGGACCATGTGCTAAAAAAGAAGGGGGTGGGAAACTGCAAAATTTTCGTCCTTGCTCTGGTTTTTCCTCATTAACTTTTTTGCCTTACGTTCTACGCCAAAAACGTTTATCTACTTTTTAGTAGATCGTTAAATCCTCTACGAATTTGTTCCTTCAAACATGTTTGTGTGTCAATTTGTTAGCGAGATATATCGCTTCGAAGAATAGGTCATTTTTCAAATTTCGCTATGTTAATGACACGAATGGCGGGTGCTAGCATCGAAGTGAAGCAGGCATATGAGGACGCCGACGTGATGATCGTCATCACCGAGATATCCAAGGCCAGCGAATTCGACAGCGTCATCATTACTGCTGAAGATGTGGACATACTTATTCTGTTGACAGTATTAGGTGTTCGTAAACAAAAAACATCTATCTTCAAAAAAGTGGAAGAGGCAGTGGTCCCAGTGTTCTCTACTCGCCAAGTTCCTGCTCCTTCCCCCCCAAGGACATACTATTCCTTCACGCAGTGAGTGGTTGTGATACCACTTCAGCACCGTTGGGATTGGGAAAGAAGATAATTTGCAGTACCTACATGAAGAATACCTCCCTCTCTGCAACAGTGGCCCCGTTTCTCACACCAAACACTACTCCTCAGCAGAGCAGCGACCCTGGAGGGAAGTTCCTGGTAACAGTTTATGAGGGCAACATTGACAATGACAACCTCGACGACCTAAGGTACCAACAATTCACACGATCAGTGACGAAGGCAAAATTTACAACTAGCCCGCCTACCACCAACAAGGGACGATGCCAAGTACCACTCCCTCCCCACTTACCAGCAAGTACAGGCATGGTTGGGCAATAATCTTCACCCATCAGTATGGGGCTGGAGCCTAACCACACGAGTGGTACTACCAATCCCCACAACCAGAAATGCTGCGCCAGATGACATCTTCCAGATTGTTTCCTGCAAGTGCAGAAAATGCCGTAGCACCTGAGCTTGCGGCTGCAAGAAAGCAGGTCTCCGGTGCTCAGCAATGTCCAAGCAATGCACAGGTCACTCCTGCGAAAACGCCCCCGCAACTGATTTGAACGAGGAAGACTCACCAGACATACTGGACGAATACGACGGCGACGACATCATTGACTGCCTGATCACTCGGAGGACGACGAGTTGTCACGAACAGAACCAGCGGCTAAGAAATCTCGACAGGAAATGTAATTAGTACCCACTATGATAAGCACATTTCTATATCTTTATTCCCCAATATAATATATTATGCATTGAGAAATACTTAATATTGTTAATTGCATTAATTATTTCCACGAAAGGACTACGTCTTTTTTTAACCTGCCCTGGGTTAATTATGTAGGGGGAGGGGGGATATCGATCCGAAAAGTAACTGATATCAATACCAAAGTGATGTGAATTAATAGGTATGGTTGGATTTCATCAGAAAGTTAGCTTTTAAGAATTGGGGTTGGGTGGGGGGAGGAGGGATTGAGGAAGGAGGGGTGGGGTGTCCAAAGTTGGTGACTTCAACCAAGAACCATAATTGCAATATCTTATCATAATTCGGGTATAACAGATGAAATAAGGTGGAAGTTTGCATTTTCAGCGAATTTTGAAACATGACCTATGTTTCGACGCGTCATATCTCGCTAGCGAATTCACATACAAACATGTTTCATTCGTCAAAATTGTAGAAAATTTAACTCTCTACAAAAAAGTATGGATATGTTTTTGCCGAATTTGCAAGTAAACTTGCCGAGGTTCTTCTAAAACTATGCCCGGTATAATAGGGCAGTTTCAAAAATTCTGCAATATTTTTAGGAATTTCAGCAGGAGTAAAAGTTCGACTTTGCGCTCTACAATGCGGTGAGGAAATATATAGAGTACGATTCAAAGAAGAAAGGGCCATGACGGACAGACAGAAATTAGTGCGTTCTCTCACCACTCCACTGGAATACCGATTAATTCACCAAACGCCGGCATCAAGACGAAGACGTCGGCTATGACACCTCTGGCTCATTCTTCTTTGAATCGGTGTCTACTTTGGATAGAGATCAATATATTGTTATATGCGCCGGAAGCAATTTTCGACCATTCTTCTCACTCAGATCGATCTACCTCCAAAACATTCACTTCAAAAGCATTAATTGCTTTTTCAGGCGTTGAAAAACGTTAATAACACAGTTAACTATAAGTTGTTGGGGCTAAATCAGGTGTATAAGGCGGTTGACCCATCAACCTTCAACGCCTTCTTCAGGTATCAGAAAATCCTCGCCTGTAACAAATTGTTTTTCGCTTTTCAATAAAAAATGTAGTCGGATTTGGAATTTGCCATTTAGGTATCTTTCATTTTATACCCATGCTTGGAGCTTCAAGGACGATATTTTGAACACTTCACTTGTTATAATTTCCTGTAATTTATATATGTAGAAGTACATTAAAAAAACACGGACCAATTATAATAAGCAACAATACGGCAACATTTTTGAATTTTATCATCATTATTATTAATAACAGGCTTCACGTTCTTAACTTATGCTTGAAAACAACCAAATAGTGTTGAATTGTTTAATATTCTCTTCAATATGTGACGGATGGGTCAAGGAAAAAATCATATGGTAAATAAGTTACTTCTATTCACCGGAAGTAGCGTACATGTCAACATTTTTTGTTAAAACTGACCATACATTTTTATTCATGATATCAAATTTGTTTAAATATAATGTGAATATGTTTAATAATAATAAATATATCAATAATTAATCTATATAATAACATGACCCAGTAAAATTGCATCACAATGCAATCTATTATGAATTATTTCACGTAAAGTAATGGATAGTTAATGGTTAAGAGATATTTACTGCTAGTTGATTATGTATTTTATCATATTTCTTCGTTACCTATATCTCACGATGTTCCATGTAATATTTTAATGCATATCATCGAGTTTCTTTGATAATGACATAACGATAACGGCACTCCGTAAGATGTAAATACCAAGAGTGTTGGTCATTTTACTATAGTATTTGATAATATTAGGCTTGTTCGTAGAACAGTCAAAAACTATCAGAAACCGTCAGAGACATGCGCATTAAAAAAAACGTTTGCAGAAACAATTTGGCAGTTAGTGATTTAAAAATCCTTTGTTCTAAGAAAGAAATTTGCGGTTTCGGATCAGTTGCCAACTATCAGAATCATTTGCTGACCGGGATCAAATTTTTAATTTGAGCATAAGCGTTATTGTAAAAAAAACACGGAAATAGCTAACCAGTCAGTTCCTTCTAAAATAAAACGTGAGTAAAATCATTTGTAACTTGTAATACCGGACATCGGAAGTACTTTTTGGCTCAACTATCTCGGAAACGGATAGATTTTTATCGATTTTCGAGTGCGATTATGTAATTCCAGCAAGCTTGAGCTCCAGCTCATTTTGCTCTAAATGTTCGGCGTTATTCAGATGAGATATTTCCCGGACAATGAATTGGTGGACGAGGTAGAATTAGTGATGAGCAAAGCAAGACCAAGACCAAGACTCGAACAGTCTCGGTCTTGGTCTTGGTCTTGCTTATTCAGTCTTGGTCTTGGTCTTGCTCAAATCTGTTTGGTCTCGGTCTTGGTCTTGCTGTATTTTGTTTGGTCTTGGTTTTAGTCTTGGTCTTGCCATAATTTCCTAACGAACATCTTTCAAAACATTTTGTAAACATTTTATTTTTATGCAACAAATATTTTTAAACCTAAATTTACTATCTTTGAATTAAAAAAAGTTTATTAAGACATTATTTCTTATTGTTATTCAAAGATGGATTGTGAATAGATCGTTTAAAATCAATCATTATTTTGTAAAATACTTTATTTTATTGCACTTTGAAAATATGAATATTCTATTAGCTCATTATTAAGTTATTTTTTGTTTTCTTATGGATGCCCATGAATTAATACATAGCAACCATCGAGCTGACCTGTTGTTTAACCGATTGCGATGTTTCCGAATCACAAGTGATGCTTTGGAGAATAGCCTTTCGGTTGGGACCATAGACTTATAAATACCAGAGACAAAATATTTCAGTGATGAAATGCTTTTTAAGGCGATCTATTATTGTTTTAAAAAAAGCTATAAGTGCAAGAAAGAAAGCATAGTCCTTGTCGGGCGCGTGCTCAAAATGACAACAGTGTAATTGGCCTGTTGATTTTCATCACCAGTGGGATACGGTTCAAAATCTACCATCAATAATTAAATATATTACGTTTTTTTATTGGATCATGATTGCAGGATGTAATAAGGCAAGGAAAGTGAGAAATGTTTTATTGTCATTCAAAATTTACAAAAACTGTATAGACAAATCGATAAACAAGTGAAAACGTGAAAAAATAACAAAATAAAAGAGTGATATGGGTATATAAATGAATAATGAATTGAAATACTTATATGTATTTATTTATCCAGTTTTAAAATAATACCTAGTACAAGGTACTCTAAACCATATACCAACATTGGTAGTCACAGCTACTTGTTTGGTGACTACTGGTGATTAAGAAAATTGAATTCATTTCATTAGATATCAGGTTAATCATTCACATTTGGATTGAATAGTTCAAACTTCGCAAATTTTAAACGATATTAACAATATAAATATTCTTACTTTAATATAAATATGAACAAATGAAAAATATATAAAAAGCACACAAAATATGAAAATTTGATAACTTATGATGTACTAGTAGACTGTCCTGTCCGAATGTTAGACTGCCCGCTATTCGTTTGGGTGTCATATTTGATTTCAACAATAATACAAATACTATGTGGTTTTCACAATGAGTCTTACATTTTTCAGATAATGTATTTTGTATACTAATTTGGTAGTGGTTTATTTAATTAACACCAAGAGACACCAAAACCCTTCTTCTACACCTCTGATATTTACAAACACTTGTACTACGCCACGCCACTAAAAAGATAACCTCACCTACCTATGAAAAGTTAAATTTGGGTTTAAATGTTCCACTTTCTTACAGACAACACAAGAATTTACCATGGTTGGCCAAGCAAAGTAAAATTTCCACAATAAGTACTAAAAAACACCTTATAATAGTAAAGTAAGCACTAAAAGAGCTATATCACTTCGGCAACATAGCAAAACTACGCGTATACTATTAGTCATTCAATAAAGTACTAATTAAAACATATGGGGTGTTGCCAAAGCGCTGTTTTGTACTTATTGTTCGTTCTTAATTTAGGAATATTTGCAAAGTTTAGTGATTATTTAGTAATGTAAGGATCAATCAATTCAAAATTGAATGGTCTATGGAAGTTTTTATTCAATATATGCATTATAAAAGCAGTGTTCTCCAGTTCTTTAAATATACCTAAATTATTTCGAAATACTTTCTCGAAATTATGGAAATCTGTCAACGACGCAATCTGGAGGGAGAGAGATAAAATTGAAAGATAGAATGATGATTGATCGCCTCAAAATGTAAACAAAGTGGTCTCCTTTATATTATAAGTCTATGGTTGGGACCGATGTAGCTGAAATCGACAAAAAGTCGCGAGCCATTTTCGCCAAAATTGGAAATTGCAGCTCGTGACGTTTCCACCAGTGCAGTGGGTACTGTACTGCTCAAGTTCTTTCTTCAATGATTGAGAACCCGTTGAAGAGGATGGAGGTGAATACAATTTGTTGATTGGTTTTTATATAATGCTTCAACATTTTATCTCTAGCCGCTTGGAATCCCAAAATAAGTTGATCATCAACTTCAGAGCGGGAAGTTTTCGAATCAAGCTGTGCCGTCATTGTTTCTATTCTATCCAACAAAAGATTGAATGAAACGAAAATATTGAAAAATAAGTAAATTTCCTTTGGATTTTAGCCATGTGTTAACCAGGCATTGGGATAAAGACTATGTACTCTTCGAATATTTTTGTAGATCCTTTTTTTAAACAGTGATTTATTTGTTTTTTATGTATATCGTTAAAATATAGTAAAGAAAACTGACAATTCGACATGCCAACTTATATTGTTCCAAGAAAAGCATATGTTGACGCTGTTACAAATATTTTATCTCATATAGTTACTGTGAAAAATAATTTTTGGTTGAGTCTTGCGTATTTAGTCTTGGTCTTGGTATTAGTCTTGTTCTTGTTCATTCTGTCTTGGTCTTGGTCTTGCGAGTCGAAGAATGGTTTTGGTCTCGGTCTTGGTCTTGCTTTTTCGCAAGACCAAGGCAGCAAGACCAAGACCAATTTCGCTCAGTACTAGGTAGAATTGAATGGCCTCCAGGTTCACCTGATTTCAATCCTAAAGATTGTTTTTATTGGGGATACTTGGAAAATTCAGTCTGCAAATAGGCGTTGCCATATGTATTTTTGGCCCTCCAGACTACATAAAATCATAAGTGTTCCATTATGGTTGAACTATTATTAAATAGAAGATTCCAATATAGACTGAAAATACAGGGAGACTAATTTGGAAAACCAAAGTTACTAATAATATAAGATCAACGGCAATCCTGGCAAAATTGCGAATATCAAATATGGAACTCCGTATATTATTTTAGGTATATCCCAGTTGTTGTACAATTGGGGTTAACAATTTACGAGATAATTGGCCGTTTCCAGACTTTTGGGCCACTCTGTATTATAGTAATGGTTAAAACAATTAGTGATTTCTGATTCCTCCATCTATTTAATGCCAATTGATATTGTTTTTTATAAACAATAATTCAAATGGGTATCGGTATTTCACACTCTCGTTAATTGACTATGGCACTAACGACTGAGTGTTTTTTTTGTATAAACAAATAAAACTTTATTTATGACATAAAGCATTACTTTATTTCAGCGATAATAATCCGTATCAAATGATTGATGAACAAATTACCGCCCACCCGTTGAATTTGTTGTTTATCTGAAATAAAATTATTGTTTGCGTATGATATTGACTGATGACAGATATCCCTTACAGGAAGAACGAACAGTTTCGATGAATTAATTCACCGACCTATCTTACTAAATTCTACGAAAGATAAGGAATTTTTGTTTCGGAAATTCGATGCGTTGTTGTGGGCGTATCTGGGTGGATGCACATTTTTGGTTCCCGTTAGAGAGATACAGTTAACTAAAACAATGCATGAAGAGCTCATATAATACCCTTCTTGGTGTGCGTTATCGATTGTTAATGTCCTTCTAACACATTACGTTGGAAGAAGTGGTAAGAGGGCAGGTCTGCGATTAATCCTAATCAAAATATCACAATATCGAGAGAAATTGCATCTTCCAAAATATATGCAGACGTACTTTTCGTAGCGGCAATGTGTCTTACATCTTTTTCTTATGTCCCACTGACAGTTCTCGTCAGGTCTGTACCTTATTGTTTTCGGTCAATTATTATTTATGAAAAGTGAATATAAATATAGATACACGTATAAACATCAGCATTTTAAAAGTTCTCAAGTATTTTCAGTTAGAAAAGGAAGCTGGTAATTATTAATTTATTAGCCTTTTCGAAATTTGGTTGAATACGATCCTGATGATTTCATTTATCAAATTTAAGGTTAGCTAAATGTCAAAATATCAAATAAAATAAACGACATACCCAAAACCCGGATATAAGTCACAAACGATGACGCACACCATGAAGGCTATTGAATATGTATGTATTTATATTGAGGTGATATTCCCTGAGACCTAAACGATCTATCGTGCCCCCCTGATTTCCCCCTTACTTATGATATGCCTAAAATTACCAGTCATACGATATTCTTGATTATTTCGACAGCAAAACAAAGGGCTTAGTAGATATACACTCCAGTTAGAGTTGTAGCAGCTCAATTTGGGTTCTTTTGAGCCTATATTTTGTGGGGGGTCAGCCCATTTTTTTTGCTGCATATCGACAATTTATTAGAGGTTTTTGCTGTTTCGACAATTGCTCTCCACGCCCTTCTGTCCTGCATCTTTCTCATCCCGCCTTGTACTCCCATAATTTTTATATCTTCCACGACCTGATCATCCCATCTAGTTTTTGGTCTTCCTCGTAATCTTTGCTCATTAGATCTCCATTCTGTAATTTTCTTTACCTCCTGTCCTTTCTCCATTCTTTTAACACGTCCGTACCAACGAATCCTTTTCGATTTAATAAAGTTTACTCCTCATTTTCTAATATATATCTAATTTCATAATTCATAAGGCTTCGGTCCTCGTTATACCCTAGTTTCACTGGTCCAAGATTTTACCCACATAAAAAATGGTTTTTCTCTATTTTTTGTCGATTGCAGTTTCTTTAAGAAACCAAAATAAAATTTCTAGTACACTACACTGTGGAAATATTAAATTTTTCATACTAGGAATTATACAAGGGAATTAGCAATTTTTATAAACTTTAAACGCTTAGATTAATATTTTTTTTGCACACTTGTCTAGGAT
>CAJUYG010000320.1:6485-28114 GCA_910591675.1 Galerucella calmariensis
TTTTCACCTCCCAGTGAGACAGTTCACAATACTTTCGCCTAACGTATGTCCTGAGTCGAATAAACCCCATTAAACTTGCTCCACACATCCTCTCTAGTCATCTTTTCACCTCCCAGTGAGACAATTCACAATACTTTCTACTTACTCATGTCCTGAGTCAAATAATCTCCATTAAACTTGCTCCACACATCCTCCATAGTCATGTTTTCACCTCCCAGTGACACAATTCACAATATTTTCGACTAACTCATGTCCTGAGTCAAATAAACCCCATTAAAATTGCTCCACACATCCTCCCTTGTCATCTTTTCACCTCCCAGTGAGACATTTCACAATACTTTCGCCTAACTCATGTCCTGAGTCAAATAAACCCCATTAAATCACTCTGCATACCGCCCTTAGACTTTTTTCACTTCCCAGACCAATGGTTTAATAAAATTTTCACTTAACTCAACATATGTCACGTCCTCAATCAGATAAACTCCATTAAACTAAATCCTCATAGCCTCGAGACTCTTTAAGCCCTCTACCGGTACTTACCATATACTATTTATGACAAGTATGACATTTTTGTTCTTGTTTGTATTATACCGATGCCACTAAATGATTTTAATAAATTTTGTATATAAATAATAATAATTAAGTAGTGTCTGAAGGAAGTCTACTTGTAAAAAAGATATTTATGAAGCATGCTACAACCTCCAAAACGTCCTTAAAATTGATATTAGAGATTACGTAGCTGAAATAATAATCTCGAATCTATCCTGTCAAAAAAAATGTTGTGTTGGACAAAAATTTTTTTTGGCAGGATTATACGATCCTCTTCTTCCGATTCCTTTCCTCTTAAGGCTAATCAGCACCTCACTCACTCAGTAGGTGATTTGCGGCACTTTTTATATTATATATCACATTGTTGATGAGTGTAATTCTTTATATAAAAAGCACCTTTTTGACTGTGGTTGTGTGATTGCGTAAAAGAAAATTAGGTTTTTTTCAAGGTTTTCAACACATTCCAACTAATTGCGCTTTTTTTGAATAACTATGATCAAAATATTCGATTGATTATTTTAAAATGATAAGATACCTACATCAATATTGTTTATTCGATAAATTAGTCTCATATGTATTTGTTGTACCAACGTACGATTTTTTTGGGACATTCGGTACATATTTTTATGATGGGATTTACCAACCATGCATTTTTGTTTTGCTTCCCATTTTTTTGAGACACGAGGTATATTATTTTCTGCATCTTTTTCATCCCCCAAAAATGTGGTACTTCTGGAGTTTCCCCCAAGTTTTTTTCCCATTTTTTAAAGGCATTCGTTTATTAACAAAAGTTTCCAACTACCACCATTAGCGTACTATAAAATTTTAAAAGGGGATTCATAAGTTTTCCATGGGTGTTATAAGGGGTCAATTTTTTGTGAAAATTACCATCTGTCATGGGCGTACAATTAAATTTTTATATGAGCTCACATAATTTATAAAATATTTTGTTTCATAGACGTGCTATACTAATATTTTTAAATGGGGTTATGGGCGTTCTATAAAAAAAGTACAAACAAATACTTATGATATTATTTTCTCGATGATATTATTAACTACATAAAAAAGTAGTCTTGAAACCGCTACCCATTTACTAATATGGCATTAGATACTTCGCATTTGAATACCAATACTAACAGTAGATCCGTAGTAATTTGAACAACCAACCAGCATGACTATCGATTTACATAAACAAATGTTTATTTAACAAATTTAATCTATAAAAATGTAAGGAACGTTTATTCGACGTTTCGATTTAGTCTAAAAAGAAAAGAAATGAAGAATTTAAATTAAAAAACTATTATTTCCTTTCCTTTCGACATGATCGAAACTTCAATTGAACGTTTTTTTTTATATTTTTATTGTTGTTTGTTAAATTCTACAAGTCCCTCGCATATAAGTATTAAATTAAAATTGTTTTATTCCTAAATTGCATGGATATTTATCTAACGACCCCGGTAGAGTAAATTCTTTATTGAATATTATTTCGTTTTGTGGTAAAGTTGAAATTTGTTGGTAAAAACCTGTGAACCGAACTAACCATTTCTCATCCCCTTCAACCTCCCCCAATACTCAACTACTAAATTTGTTTCCCTTCATTATTTATCATTTTCCTACCCTCTCCAATTGTTCACCCTGTTAGGAATGTTTCTGTCAAGAAAAAGATAATTAGCTTGGCTTGTACAGTGTGGTTCTAAAGTAAGAATTTTCATAAACTTTTTGAATAAAATTATTCAACAGCCACTTCAACCCCAAAAAAAAACTTCAAAAGGGTTTTCAATTCTCTATTCAACGACCTGATTTGGGAGTTTTCGTTTTAATTCTTGAATAGACTTAGAACCACAATGTATACACTTTCCCTGCCCTCAAATCCATCACTTCTTCTATACTTTTATAAAAAATAAAGTAGTGAGTGTTTAAAATGGTAAAATGTAAATAAATATTTAGAAACCCTCTACTAAAGCCAGGATAAATTGAACTCACAAATATTGTGAGCATACAAACCAAACCCCTTTACAAAAACATTAAAAATTGTCCCTGAAAAATGGTGATGATTTAGTTTAATTTAAAATGACGTTAACAAGGTTTTTATTTTGATCGACTACTAACCAAACTCGAGCATTTTTTCAAGCCTACACGACATTTTTCGCTATTTTCGAAATCAATACATGTGTGTGAGTATATTTTTTTGAAGATATTTTTGAACCTCCAAGCATTTTTGTAGCGGAGTATACAATTTTTACATTTTTTTATCGCTTAAACGGTAATCAATGGTAACTACATTTTGCTATTTTTTCCCCTTTAAAATAATGCCTTACATTGGTCCTACAGTTGCTCGAAGTGAGTACCTTTTTTTTGTGTTTGTATTTTGTGGTAGTTGCACAAAATAGGCGGCGACTTAGTAGTCATCGTATGCTTTTTTCATTTGAAAATAATCTTTTTTTTTACAAAGAAAAGCTACCTTTAAATGATGCTGCAAGTTTATATAGTTTCTTGAAAAAATACACTACTAAATAGCAGAATTCTGCTACAACGCAAAGCAAATACCATATATACACCTGCACCAGACTCTGAGGATGTCTTTGAGGTTTCTAATCTCCTTAGGGAGGACAAGCAACTAAATAACTACAGAACTACACTCATGATAGAAGAGATTCAATTTCCTCATTGGAAAAGTTTATGGCTCGTCTCATTCAGACAGGAACAAATAAAACAAACTAAATGACAAATACACCAAACAGACATATCAAAACTAGACCATAAAGCTAAAGTCAAAATGCTAAAACTCTAGGCCATAGAGAATATTTCTCCATTCTTCTTTTATTTTGGAAATGAATCTTTTATGAAACTGACATTTTAAAACCTAAGGTTAACTTGACTGTTAAATCCAAAGTTAACTTCAAGACATGTTAGTCAGATGAAAACTATTTGGAAGGGTATTTTTTATTCATCCTGTATATTCGAAATTAATATCAATATGCGCAGTTTCGAGTTTCTGGTAAATAACTTTTTTGATATCCACATTATTGGCTGCTATTTGGCTCCTTCTACCAGCAAGCACCAACTGTCAACCACGTCACGTTGTAAAAAGGTAGGCCACCTGCTGATTACCCACGACTTAATATTTGAAGGTTAGGTTATGTTTAATGCGAGTCTGTATTTCAAGAACTATATTTCAAACTTGTGCATCATTTATATATTATATATGTCGGTTACAGCAACGACCTTTTGTGTGTATAAATTTTTAATTCAAAAGCAGCTGATTTTATAATTTGGATTTTGGATTTTTTTTTTAATTTAACTTATCAGTAGACTAGATCATATAAAATATTTAGTTGTCCTTTTCTGGTTCACTGAAATAAGGATAAGGTAACTATAAAACAAAAAAGACAATGTGTTGGTATTCAAATGTTCCAGGTTTTCCATTGGTTTTATAAAACTGGTATAAAGATAATATTAATAATAATAATAATAATAACGTGTGATGTGTTGTTGCATGTTAGAAGACAATTACCCGAGGACATTTTCTAATACAATTTTCCATATTTAACAGTGCCCGGTGATCCACAAGAAGTTAAAGTTACACCGATTAATTCTACGACTATTAAAGTTAATTGGAAACCACCGCAGACCAGAGACAGAAACGGAATCATCTTGGGCTATCACGTTCACGTTCAAGAAACTAAAGAAGAGGTATGTACCACAATATAAATAATTATATAATAGTAATTATGCGAGAAGGTAGAATATTGAGGTATTTTTATACATTTTTCTACCGTGGCTCATATTATAACATTTTTTTTCACTACCAGCATTTTATTTTTTTAAAGTTCCGTTATAAAATATGAAATTTTGAATTTATAATGTCGGTTGGACGGGTCACCAGTCACTCCCCTTTTATATGACATGTTGTGCATCACGTAGGCAACCACTAACACAATTATCCAACGTAGGCAACCAATAAGACATTTATCAAACTTAGGCAACCAATACCACATTTATCCAACGTAGGCAAGCAATAATACATTTATTCAACTTAGGCAACCAATAACACATTTATCCAACGTAGACAACCAGTAACACATTTATCAGGAGGATCTGCTTGCAGCTCTCTAATCCGATGTTGCCATTTGCATTAGATTGTAGGTAACCAAGTTTACACGATGTAGAAAGAAACCCAGACCAGATTTGAAGGAAATTGTATATATTTTTCAAATTGTGTGTTAATTCTGTTCTTTCCAATATATTATGCTCTGCGTCTAGTTTTTTCTCGTTACTTATTTGATCTATGACCACATGTAAATATTTTTTGAGAAAGGGGAAGGGAACATATAAAAATATCAGAAAATAAGAAATAGAAAACAAAAAAAAAACCAGGTCGAAACCGTGTTTCGTACCTCTGGATTGTGAGTTCAGTATGCTTTCTACTGGGCTAATCTTCTCACATTCAGTCACATCGAATAGAAGGCTAAAGGCTGCTTGGACGCATGCGCACCTCAACATGCGGGGGCAAAACAACACGGCTGGCAACATCGGATTAGAGGGTTGTAGACAGGTGCTCCTCATTTATCCAACGGAGGCAACCAATATTGTTTGTTTTGATTAGATAATAAATATTGTTTTGTGAAAATCGCTATGAAAACTGCGTAGATAAGTCAATTGATTTTCATTTTTGTGTTAATCATTTTGTATTTGTATCAGTTAACCACACATTCTGTCAAATGGATTGAGATTTAATTCTAATTTGTATTTTCCTATCTTGGTTAATAATGAACAACTTTTCTGACTCGATAAAGGCAATAAAATTGAGAGGCTAATAGTGAAAAATATTAAGTTAATTCAAAATAAAAACAATATTAAGCAACCACAACTCCTATTTTTTCAATGTTAAGGGATGTAATTGCATATTTGAACGCAGCTTTGATCAAGTTTTTTCGATGTTGTTAAATTTAAAAGTACTTTACTCTTTTGAATAAAGTTCATATTTTTTTACAAACCTCGCATAATACTAAAAAAAAATGATATCTGATGATTGTTTTTTAGATTTTAAAACATGCAGAACAATAGTTTAATTACAATTCTCAATAATGTTCATCGTAATTTATGTATGTATTTATTTTGGGGTGACATTCACTGAGACCTAAAAGATCTATTGTGTCCCCTTATTCTACTTAGTTTCTGAGAGTCTCAGAAACTAGTAGCTCCTTTAGTCCTATTTCCCGGAGGAATTTTAGGATGTTTGCATTCTTCAACTTGGATAAATGTTCCAGTAATCTCCCAGGTGCTGTGCTCTAGGATTCTGAAGTGCTGTGCGGTTGGAAAGTGTGGATGGAGGTTTCTTCTTCCATTCCACCAAACCTGCATTCTTCTTCCTCCACTATTTTGAGCTTTTTCAGGTGCCCATTCAGGCGACAATGTCCCGTTAGGATCCCTGTTAAAACTTTGCTAAAACTTTTACCTTGACTTATGCATTCATTTCTTCTCAACAGGTTGTAGTCACCCAGAAGAGTCTTTGATTGTATAAGCCCTACTAGATCTTTCCAATGGTCAGATCTTCTCTTTTTCTTGGCCTTACCTATTTCTTCCAATATTACATTGGGGCTGATTCCGCAAAAGGGTTCAGGCTCCCAGAAAGGTATTTCAGTCCCCCTCTTTGCTAGTTCATCTGCTATTTCATTTCCTTCTATTCCAGTGTGTCCTGGAATCCATAGTAAGGTGGCTATATTGCTCTCGCCCAGTTCATTGAGTTCGTCTAGGCATTCCCACACCATTTTGGAACTGATTATATCCTTCTGTATCCTTTATCAATATTGAACTAGCCACACAATTTATGTTGTACCAGAAATATATTTTTAAATCGGATCTAAGAATTTTTAAATTTTTTTTAGGGAAAAAGTTTTTTCAACGAACCCATGAAGTTCGACGTATTTGGCGACTCTCTACTAGAACTGAACGTCACCGGGCTCCAACCGGATACCATGTACTCCATCCAAGTGGCTGCTTTAACGAGAAAAGGAGACGGCGATAGAAGTACACCTGTCAACGTTCGTACCCCTGGAGGCGTACCGAATCGACCGGCTTTAAATCTAAAGTAAGTATTCAATAACATAAAGTTTAATACTTTAATATTTTTATCATTTTCAGAACCATCGAACGTGAACCAACAGTAACCATCGAACTAGAATGGTCCAGACCGTCCCAAACTTACGGAGAATTAAAAGGTTACCGCCTTCGGTACGGAGTTAAAGATCAAATTTTAAAAGACGTTCCACTCAAAGGCGACCACACCAATTACAGAATAAACGATTTAGAACAAGGTGTAGAGTATGAATTTAGAGTGGCCGGACAAAACCACATAGGTATAGGACAAGAAGCAATCAAATACTTGAAAACCCCAGAAGGTCCACCTACCGGTCCTCCCACTAACGTTACGTACAACTTCCAAACACCAGACGTCGTTTGTATATCGTGGAGTTCTCCGAGCAGAGAACACCGTAACGGACAAATAATTAAATACGATATACAATTCCACAAAAAATCAGATCACAGCAACATAATAATCCGGAACGTATCAAATACCAAAGCCGTTTTTACAAATTTAGAAGAAAATACTGAATACGTGTTCCACGTGAAAGCTTACACGAGTCAAGGAGCCGGACCGAACAGCGAAAAGTACACAGTTCAAACGGAAAGAGATATAGGAAGAGCACCGATGTCGGTAAAAGCAGTGGCCACTTCCGATTCAAGCGTGGAGGTTTGGTGGGAACCGGTACCTTCAAGAAACAAAGTCATCGGTTACAAAATATTCTACACCATGACAGCAGTAGAAGATTTGGACGAATGGCAGCAAAAAATCGTCGGGTTAACGGAATCCGCGGATTTAGTAAACTTGGAAAAGTACGCTCAATACGCTATAGCAGTGGCAGCTAGAATGAAGACCGGTTTAGGAAGACTTTCCGAAAAGGAATTAGTAAAAGTAAAACCGGAAGATGTACCGCTCAATCTACGAGCTCACGAAGTCACCACGCATTCCATGACGCTGTCGTGGTCTCCTCCTATTAGACTGAATCCGGTCAAGTATAAAATATCCTTCGACGCGATCAAAGAATTCGTCGATTCGCAAGGAATTACACAAACGCAAAATATACCCCGTGTCGATATTAAATTAGACGCCGACGTACGTTCGCACACGATTAACGAACTGTCACCTTTTACAACTTACAACGTCAACGTCAGCGCCATACCGACCGATAACTCCTACCGCCCTCCTACGAAAATAACCGTAACTACGCAAATGGCGGCGCCTCAACCGATGGTCAAACCGGATTTTTACGGTGTGGTTAACGGTGAAGAAATTCACGTTATATTACCGCAAGCGTCCGAAGAATACGGACCGATCAGTCATTATTATTTAGTGGTGGTTCCCGAAAACAAAATGACAATCCAGAAGAATCCCGACCAATTTTTAACCGAAAATTTAATAAGTAACATTGAAAAGATTCCCGATAATTCGGATCTTCCGTATATAGCGGCTAAATTTCCGCAACGGAACATACCGTATACGTACCATTTAGGTACCGGAGAAACTTACGACGGTTACGTCAATTATAAATTGGAGCACGGTAAACGGTATAGGATATTCGTGAGATCGGTGGTGGATACGCCGCAGAAGCATTTGTATACCAGCAGTCCGTTTTCGGAGTTTCTATCGTTGGATATGCGGGAAGTTCCACCGGGAGATCCGCCGCGTCGACCCAATCCGAATACTCCAACCGATAATGATGTTAAAGTTAGTTCTCAGGAAAAAGAAGCAGAGGTAAATATAGTATTTTCTTATTTGAGTAGTGGTGGTAGTGCATTTGTTCTTCTTTTCTTTTTTAGATTAATACCAGTGAAAAAAAATGTAGTAAACTTTTTTAGTTGTTTTCTTTGTTGATAAATAAAATGCAGGTAAATTTTACAAAAAATGATAATGTCGGTGTTCATAGTTGGGACAATTTCATTCCATGCATAACTTACTAATGTACGTCTAAACGACGCTTTGCTAGTTAACGATCAATGCGAGCTTTGCGCCGAATGTAAAGATTAGATCGCTGTATAAAAATAATATCCATTGGTTTTGCTATTTAAAAGATATCTACATCCGACATGTTATGTCTCGCAGCCTCCACTCTGTCTTCTCTTATAGATGAAATAAGATATCTTGTATCGTGTCTCGTATTGTCCCGCAGATGAAATGTATCGGGTCTCGCCTTGCAACCACCAGTCTTGTCTCGCAGAGTAAATAAAAAGTCTTGTATCTAATCTAGTCTCGTAGCTTCCAACATCGTCCCATAACCTCCAGTCTGCATTGTCTTGCAGATGAAATAATAAATCTTGTCTCGTAGCTTCCAATCTCGTTCCACAACTTCTAGTCTGTCTTGTCTTCGTTTTCTCTTATAGATCAAAAAAGAAAACTTGTATCGAGTCTCGTCTCGTAGATTCCAATCTCGTCCCACAACCTCCAGTCTGTCTTGTCTTGCTGTTGAAATAATAAGTCTTGTCTCGCAGTCTTCACTCTATCTTCTCTTATAGATGAAATAAGAGATCTTGTATCGAGTCTCGTATTGTTCCGCAGATGTAATGTATCGGGTCTCGCCTTGCAACCACCAGTCCTGTCTCGCAGAGTAAATGAAAAGTCTTGTATCGAGTCTAGTCTCGTGGCTTCCAATCTCCAGTCTGCCTTGTCTTGCAGATGAAATAATAAGTCTTGTCTCGCACATTCCAATCTGTCTTCTCTTATAGATGAAATAAGAAATCTTTTATCGTGTCTCATTTTGTCTCGCAAATGAAATGTATCGGGTCTCGTCTCGCAACCACCAGTCTTGTCTCGCAGAGTAAATAAAAAGTCTTGCGTCGAGTCTAGTCTCGTAGCTTCCAATTTCGTCCCACACACTCCAGTCTTTCTTGTCTTGCAGATGAAATAATAAATCTTGTATCGAGTCTCGTCTCGTAGCTTCCAGTCTGGTCTCGTAGCTTCCAGTCTGGTCTCGTAACTTCCAGTCTGGTCTCATAGCTTCCAGTCTCGTCTCGTAGCTTCCAGTCTCGTCTCGTAGCTTCCAGTCTCGTCTCGTAGCTTCCAGTCTCGTCCCACAACCTCCAGTCTGCCTTGTCCTACAGATGAAATAATAAGTCTTGTCTCGCAGCTTTCACTCTGTCTCCTCTTATAGATCAAATAAGAAATCTTGTATCGAGTCTCATCTCGTAGCTTCCAGTCTGGTCTCATAGCTTTCAGTCTCGTCCCACAACATCCAGTCAGCCTTGTCTTGTCTCACAGGTCTTGTCTCACAGCCTTCACTCTGTCTTCTCTTATAGATGAAATAAGAAATCTTGTATCGAGTCTCGTCTCGTAGCTTCCAGTCTTGTCTCGCACATTCCAATCTGTCTTCTCTTATAAATCAAATAAGAAATCTTGCATCGAATCCCGCAGATGAAATGTGAATAAAATGCAGGTAAATTTTACAAAAGATGATAATGTCGGTGTTCATAGTTGGGACAATTTCATTCTATAAATAACCTACTAATGTACGTCTAAACGACGCTTTGCTTCTTAACGAGCAATGCGAGCTTCGCGCCGAATATAAAGATTAGATCGCTGTATAAAAATAATACCAATTAGTTTTGCTATTTCAAAAATATTCATGCTTAAAAAAAACCAACCTTTTTTCCAAAAATACAACACTTCTATTCTTTTAGGTATTCAAAATCATCGGACCTATAATAGCAGCTCTACTCCTCTCTGTGATACTAGTAATATTATTTATATTAAGAAAGAGACGACAACCGTGCAAAACTCCCGATCAAACGGCCGTTACGAGACCGTTAATCCAACCGGATCTGAACGCCAGCATCGCTCCCAGCGATCCGGTCGAAATGAGAAGATTAAACTTTCAAACGCCGGCGATGATATCACATCCTCCGATATCCATATCCGAATTAGCTCTGCACATTGAAAAATTAAAAGCCAACGATAATTTGAAATTTTCTCAAGAATACGAAAGTATTGAACCGGGACAACAATTCACTTGGGATCATTCCAATATGGACGTGAACAAACCCAAGAATAGATACGCTAATGTTATCGCGTACGATCATAGTCGAGTTATTCTACCAAGTGAAGGAGGAGTTTTGGGTAAGTAATTTCACCTCCTCCGTTTTACAATAATACCAAGCCAATTTTCGACCATAAAAACCATTAGGAAACATCTCAAAAACCTTACCTACAAAGTGATCGCCACAATATTTTCGCGCGTCTGTATAAACTTTCGTCAACTTCAGTCTCGCAAATCAAAGAAATCTTGTATTGAGTCCCGTCTTGCACCGAGTCTCACAACTTTCATTCTCTTCACACAGCTGCCTCCGACCTGCCTTGTCTCGCAGCCTCCACTCTGTCTTCTCTTAGAGATGAAATAAGAAATCTTGTATCGTGTCTCGTCTTGTATCGAGTCTAGTTTCGTAGCTTCCAGTCTCGTTCCACAGCCTCCAGTCTGCCTTGTCTTGCAGATGAAACAATAAGTCTTGTCTCGCAGCCTTCATTCTGTCTTCTCTTATAGATGAAATAAGAAATCTTGTATCGAGTCTCGTCTCGTAGTTTCCAGTCTCGTCCCACAACCTCCACTCTTCCTTGTCTTGCAGATGAAATAATAAGTCTTGTCTCGCACACTCCAATCTGTCTCCTCTTATAGATCAAATAAGAAATCCTGTATCGAGTCTCATTTTGTCTCGCAAATGAAATGTATCGGGTCTCGCCTCGCAACTACAAGTCTTGACCGCAGAGTAAATAAAAAGTCTTGTATCGAGTCTAGTCTCGTAGCTTCCAATCTCGTCCCACAAATCCCAGTCTTTCTTGTCTTGCAGATGAAATAATAAGTCTTGCCTCGCAGCCTCCACTCTGTCCTTTCTTATAGATGAAATAAGAAATCTTGTATCGACTCTCGTCTCGTAGCTTCCAGTCTGGTCTCGTAGCTTCCAGTCTCGTCCCAGAACCTCCAGTCTGCCTTTTCTCTGCAGATGAAATAATAAGTCTTGTCTCGTAGCTTCCAGTCTTGTCTTATAACCTTCATTCTCGTCTCACAGTATCTAGTCTCGCATCTCGGATGAAATTACGGGAGCAATAAAATTATCTTCTCGTATTGTCCCAATATCGTCTCGAGTCGAGATCACGCTTGGACAACCACTACTTCCTTCAACAATTTTTTTTTCAAAATATTCTTTTTTTTCTGTTAATTTCAGGCACTGATTATATAAACGCCAACTATTGCGACGGCTATCGAAAACACAACGCGTACGTAGCTACTCAAGGCCCTCTACCGGAGACGTTCGCCGATTTTTGGCGAATGTGTTGGGAATTAAAATCAGCTACGGTCGTTATGATGACGAAACTCGAAGAACGAACGAGAATCAAATGCGATCAATATTGGCCGACACGCGGTACCGAAACTTACGGTAGCATGAACGTAACCGTAACGGAAGTCCACGAACTCGCCACGTATTGCATCCGAACGTTTCAGATACACAAAGAAGGTTACAGCGAAAGAAGAGAGTTGAAACAATTGCAGTTTACCGCTTGGCCGGACCACGGCGTACCCGATCATCCGGCGCCGTTTTTGCAGTTCTTGAGAAGAGTGAGAACGTTGAATCCCATCGACGCCGGACCTATTATCGTTCATTGTTCTGCAGGTGTAGGAAGAACGGGTTGTTTCATCGTAATAGATTCCATGCTGGAACGCATGCGCCACGAAAAAACCGTCGATATTTACGGCCACGTGACGTGTTTGCGCGCCCAACGGAACTACATGGTTCAAACGGAAGATCAGTATATCTTCATACACGATTCCCTGCTGGAAGCCTACATATGCGGCCAGACCGAAGTGCCAGCCAGGAATTTACATTCACATATCCAAAAATTGATGCAGCTCGAACCGGGTGAAAACATATCGGGCATGGAACACGAATTCAAGAAATTGAGTAACATTAAGACTGATTCATCTCGTTTCGCTACGGCGAATCTGCCTTGCAATAAGCACAAAAATCGTTTGGTACATATCTTGCCCTTCGAAACCACCAGGGTGTGTCTGGCTCCGTTGAGAAATACCGAAAGCTCCGATTATATCAATGCCAGCTTCATCGACGGATATCGATATAGGAAGGCGTACATCGCCACGCAAGGTCCCATGAACGATACTACAGATGATTTATGGAGAATGTTGTGGGAGCACAATTCCACCATCATTGTTATGTTGACGAAACTCAAGGAAATGGGAAGGGTAAGTGTCAATTGTCATTGTACTGACACGATTTGACAACTGTCAATGTCAGTTGTCAGACTATTTGTCATTGTACTGTCACGATTTGACAACTGACAACGTCAGTTGTCAGATTATTTTACATATTCGATTTTGTTGAATAATGAAATATTTTTCTAGGAGAAATGTCATCAATATTGGCCGAGCGAAAGATCCGTCAGATATCAGTGTTTCGTGGTGGATCCCATAGCGGAATACAACATGCCCCAATATATACTGAGGGAATTCAAAGTGACAGATGCCAGAGACGGTTCTTCGAGAACAATAAGACAATTCCAATTCACCGATTGGCCGGAACAGGGTGTTCCCAAGTCCGGAGAAGGTTTCATCGACTTTATCGGGCAGGTGCATAAGACTAAGGAACAGTTTGGTCAGGACGGTCCGATTACTGTTCATTGTAGGTGAGTGATCCATTATTTTGAGCAGTGTATATTTATATTATGATTTTTTTCTGGTCTACTTTTCATCTCCTGGTGCCTAGAACCTAGAAAGGTGGAGAACTGTTCATATAGTTTATGTTAGATTGACAGTTCTTGATAATAATGAATACAAATAGCGAATACTATTACCTATGTCTCTTACAGCAGGAAGCGGGCCCCCATTTCGGTATGCTCGTTCAAAATAGCTTAATAAAGATGTCTGTTTAGCTGCTTCGGCATTTCATTAACTAAACACTGCAGATATTTCTAAATAATTAGTTATGAAAATAACTGTTTTTTTATCTTAAAGAAACAATGAATTTAAAAGGGCCAAAAAAACTTGTAAATATTAGACGATGATTGATTGTCAATAAACGTCAAAACAAACTGGGGTATTTTGCCAGTTGATCTGACAACGGATTACATTTTAATTGGGCTGAAATAAACAAAACTAGATATTATATAACTCAAGGCAGCCGTGGAACATTATTTGTAAGACATCGACAGCTGACAGCTGATTTGGTACAAGACAAGCTGTCAGCTTTCAATTGGTAAAAGTGACAGCTGTCACATGTCTGATTTCAATGTTTCATAAATATATTAGCTTGGTATCTAATCTGCTGCCTCATACTGACTTAGTTTGACTAAGTAGTACTAGTACTATAGTTTATTTACGATAAAAAGTCGATGACGCTACAAAACAATATATTGTGATGTTGCCAAGCTGTAGTTTTTTTCTTTACTTAACGAAAACTAGAAAAGTCTCTTGTTATTTGCTGTTTAGCTGCTTCGGCAATTTAGTAACTACACGCTGCAGATATTTCTGAATAAGTTTTTTTAATCTTAAAGAAACAATGAATTATTTAAAAGCACCAAAAAAACTTGTAAATATTAGACGATGATCGAATGTCAATAAACATCAAAACAAACTGGGGTATTTTGCCAGTTGATCTGACAACGTCTTGAAGTTTTGCCAACCCGTCAGCTGTAAATTATCCTGGCTGTTGAGGATAAATTGTATATACGGCTGGTAAATTGATATTTATTCTGATAAGCAGGAAAGTAACTAAAAATGACATCATCGTCTTTTTATCGTAAAAATCCTATAGTACTAGATGATCGAATGTCAATAAACAAAATATTTAGTGTTTAAACTTTGCTATTAAAGAGAAAAATAGTAATATGACAAATTAAATGCAAGTAAGGACGTAGCGACGTACTGTACCATCCAAGTCACCAGCGGCATCGGTGCTTTACGCGATAAATTCGAACGAGTGAAACATCTTATATTTTTATTCTGTAATCTTTGGTATTACTTAGAAGAAGAAACGATGCAGTTGGCCCTAAATGGATTTTTATGTTTTTAGCGCTGGTGTTGGTAGAACTGGTGTATTTATAACACTTAGCATAGTCCTGGAAAGGATGCAATACGAAGGAGTTGTAGATGTATTCCAAACGGCAAGGATATTAAGAACGCAACGTCCAGCTATGGTTCAAACAGAAGTAAGTTGATCATTTTAATTGAAAATTTTTAAAAAATATATTCATTTTTTTTTTGCTTTGCAGGATCAATACCAGTTTTGCTACCGGGCCGGGTTGGAGTATTTGGGCTCCTTCGACCACTACACCAACTAATCTTGCCCAATGTTCGATGCATATTGCATATTTTTACTGCCAAACTGGATATTATTAATTACAGAAGAAGAAGAAGAAAAAGAAAAATTTAGTGCTGTATTTAAACAAGTGAATTAGCGAACAAAAACATTTAGGAACTAGCGTGCAAATGTGTAAAAATATGTGCCTAATGTATATGTGGTTAAAACAAACAAAGAAATGTCAGAAATTTATATTTATTTTGAACAAGAAGATGTCTAGCAAATTGTCTCTGTAAAAAAAAAAAAATTGGGTTTGAACATATTTACATGTAATTAGGTACTTGGGAAAAAAATTTGCGTCGCATACGTCCTTTCGTATCGAAAAGGATCGGCCGCATTAGATTTAACGATTAATAATTATTAATGTTATAGGGTGTTGTTGGTTGAAGGAAACTATTATTTATTTTTTTAATAATACTCGAAATGGTTCACCCTATATATTAAATTATTACAGGACCATACGGTAGATTTCTGGATCAATTAATGATATACAGATCGCGAAAAGTCTATTCAAGTCACACCATTTACACAAGTACGACAAGGAAAATAAGAGAAAAACTGCTTGAAAGAGAGAGAAGAATAATTGTGGGCAGATAGCGATAGGCGTATTTAGTTCCAGAGGCTGGAAGAATGTTCATCGCCCCCCTATTTTAACCGCTGTTGTCAGAAGCGCATATTAAGTTGTACAAATGATATTTTTGTCTATTTTTTCGAGCTCATGCACTATTCGGTAAAACTAAACACTTTCATCCGGCAACATTGTGCTTTACAGAAAGATAGTAGGTGGTATTCAGTATGTTCCCAACATGGAAAGAGTGAGGGTGCTTAAATAGGGGGCGATGAACATGCTTTCTGCCTCTGGAACTAAATACGCCCAACGCTAGCTGCCTAACAATTATTCTACTCTCTCTTTCAAGTAATTTTGCTCATATTTTACTTGTCGTACTTGTGTAAATCGTATGAGTTGAATAAACTTTTCGCGATCTGTAAACTCAATTGAATCCTTGCAGGAAACTGATGAATTTCCAGCGGTACATTTAACCTACCTGCAACCCTAAAAGTTCGTAATTTTTTCGAATTTTTTATTGTCAATTCATTGCTCGTGTAATTTTTAACATACAAGGTATTTAGTTCCAGAGGCTGGGAGAATGTTCATCGCTCCCCTTTTTCAACTGCTGTTGCCAGAAGCGCATATTAATTTGTACAAATGATATCTTTGTCTCTTTTTTATTCGAGCTCATGCACTATTAGGTAAAACTAAACACTTTCATCCGGCAACATAGTCCTTTATAGAGAGAATTCACTAGTTGGTGGTATTCAGTATGTTCCCAACATGGAAGGAGTGAGGGTGTTGAAATAGGGGGCAATGAACATTCTTCCTGCCTCTGGAACTAAATACGCAAACTGATGAATTTCCAGCGGTACATTTGACCTACTACCCTAAAAGTTCGTAATTTTTTCGATTTTTTATTGTCAATTTATTGCTCGCGTAATTTTTAACATACAGGGTGTACCAACTAACTATGTAGATGATTATACCCAGTGTCAACTATGAATTTATTGTAGAGTTGAGTTGAAAACAAAAAAGAGTATTATTAAAAAAAAATATATTGTTTAATTAAATGCATTTAAAAAACAAATAATTAAATTTTCTACTGTTGTTGTAAATTGTTAAAACGATTTAAATGAATAATTATTAGCTAAAAAAAAATAAGGTAATGATTAGATGTAACGTTGATAGGCTAATTAACTCGTAGTGAATTAAATCTCTGCGCTTTATGTGGATTTGAAAATTCAAGTGCAAACATTTAATATTTTTTTAGGGACACACTGTATAATATCCACTGGACCTTTTTCATCCTCCAAAGTTATGGTTCTTCTCTAAGTTTATTGAACTGAAAGTTTCTTTAGCCGCGCTGGGTAAGGGAAGGTATAACGTGAACTCGCGTCACCGACATGCGAAAGGTCGTGGATTTATTTTTTTTTTAAATAATAAACTTGAATTTTTAAACACGTTAAAACTTTTAAAACTGTTTCCTTCAATTTCTCAACTACCTTGTACAACTATAAATAAATGAAATATTATCCATCTAAGGAATATAGAAAAGTTGACATCCACTTATTTTCTGTCATTTCTTGTAGTAGTCCAGTAAATGAAGGAACAAAGCACGGTAGGTGTTCATAAATGAGAAAAAATTTAACGCGATTGAGTTTACGGAAGGGGGGGGAACCGGCCCCCTAAACCTTGGAAAACGGGTTTCTCGCTAATATTTGGCTAATTATGCGAATTAGAGAATTTTTTTTTCAGATAAAAAATGAAGATCGTTCTATTATCTACAAAAATGGTCCCTATAATTTTTTTTCGACAATTCGATAGTTATCGAGATAATGAGACCTAAAGGGTGGACGAATTGTTCCATAACTCGACAAAAAATTGACATTTTCCGATGATTCCATGTGATTTGCAGCTCGTCCGTACTTGACAAAAATATTTTAAAAAGGCGGTCAAAGTTTTTTTCCACAAGATTTTGAGACTATTTCATTAATTTGTTCATATTTTTTTAAAAGAATAGTCTTATCCTAATTTTTTTTATAATGGAAGCTTGAAGGTCTTGATTGATCTCGTAAATTTTTTTTTAATATCTTTCTTGCGTTTTGATAAAAAATTGATTCGTTCATTTACATTTTTCAGCCATTTCGGAGTTCTGTACACTCTGTGGAACAAGCACGATTTAAAAATTTATCATACTATATATTGGTTTTCAATGCACATCATTTTTAAAGCTTAGAGTGTCTACAGTTGTCAGAACCAAACATGAGCCCCGGAAAATATGCGAACTAAAATAAGGTCATGGCAAGCAGCCAATATTAAGGCAAGAGCCAATATTAACAATTGTCCATTAGTAATTGTTAAATATAATCGAAATAATATGACCGAGTGATTTCATCAACATACATCATTTTATTCATTCTTTATCAGTGTTGTCAATGCAAGGATGATTATCCGATTTTTAGTCAATTTCACTAATTTGGATCCAATAGTTTTTCGAATATTTTGTAGAAGGGATATATTTATAAAATGGCTATTGTTTTTGGGGATTTTCCATATTGACTGGGGTCGTAGACTTTATTTAGATAACCAATGTGTCCTTTTGGTAATTTTGTCAAATTCTGATAATTTGCGAATAGTAAGTTCAGGTAATTTTCAATTTTGCATCGGCAACACTGGACTAGGTATAACCAGTTCGTATTTTGTTGCTTTCCATAGAAACTTGTCCCTTTTTTTTCATGACATTATGCCAGTCATGTAATTTGAAAATATCTAATCTAATACATTGATTTTGGTATTTTAACAGAACTTTTGCTAGAAAAAAATTAAAAATTAACATTTTGCAACACAAAAGATTATTCTAAAAATTGAAAATAGAAATTTGTCTCATTCTGGGCGGCATTCATGACATATAACAAGTGAATGTTCTAAACAGACACATTTGTGACATTCAACACAAAAAAAACGAGGTCTATTTTTTTTTCTGTCGCAGGTGTTTGCAATCCAAAAAGTTCTTTTATTCTCAAATGCGTAGCCTTAGGAGTAGTTTGCGTCACTCGGCGGCGAATATGGCTCTCCAGTCTCCACTAATTGAAATGACAAGGATCGTAAAAACTTTCCTCGTCGTATCTCACTATTATTATTCATTGAAAAAAATTACAAAAGAGTTTATTCCCGACACATTGGCTCCTCGTCATCTTCTTCCAAACATTCTTGCATAAACTTTTGCAAACGAGCCTGTTCTTGACTACAGGGTCAAGCCATCTATAAATCGTTTATATTTGGTTAATATTAATCTATATTAAAGTTTAAAAATAAAAGCTAAGACTCACCTTTATGCAACAAATTTAAAAAAAACGTATAAAAATATTTAAACTAAACACTCCGCAGTGGCTATTATTAGGCAATAAACGCATAAACCAACGAACCAATGAGCACTGACTGTAGGAGTACTCGTGATAGAAAGATGCTTAATATCACAGCGCCGCGCGTTGCCGATTTTCGAAATTACCGGCAAAATAAAATAGTTGCGTAGTGAGAGTCCGCGCACGATCTCCGGAAGGTTAATAAGATCCAATCATTTTCCAGAAATCAGGAAAATTCATCACACCGGTTAGCAGCAGCTAAAATGAGGAGACTTTCAGGTCTTATTATCTCGATAACTATCGAATTTTCGAAAAAAATGATAAGGACCATTTTTGTAGATATTAAAACGATCTTCATTTTTTATCTGTAGCAAAATTCTCTAATACGCATATTTAGCCAGATATTAGCAAGAAACCCGTTTTTCATGGTTTGGGGGCCATTTTACTACTCTTCCGTAAACTCTATCGCGTTAAGTTTTTTCTCGTTTAAAAAAACCTGCCGAGACCTACAAATTGAGCCCAAAGTGAAGTCTTCAGCGACTTTTCAGGAGCTTTCGATATTTTCAGGTGTTCAGTTACTGGACCCTTAATTCTTACCAGTTTTCAAATTTTTATATTATTTCATGGTCCCTTCGTAAATGATTTGATTTTACTGTTATTATTTGGATAACACAAAATAGAGGTTATATTATAGTGACAAGACATAAGGCATGTACATAATAATATATTTAGTGCATTTATATGAATTTATATTTAACTGATATATTTTATTTTATTTTTAATTATTTGTGGCGTTCATATTTCAATTTCCATATATTACGATGGCGGCTAGAGACATTTTAAACATAATATTAATACGGGGTGTTGAATAATTCGGCGAACAAACGTGTTTCAATAGAGGGTACATTAGAACTACTAAACTTATAGGAATTGAATTTTAAGGAAATAAAAACATATCTATTGAAAAGGATTTCGGATTGCAGGTTAAAATAAGTCAATTTTTCAGCTTCTATGTACTTAAAGCCAGAAGAAATTATGCTTAGAGTAAATTTATAAGACTGAATTTATTTTGTTTTTTAAAGAAAAAACGTTTAATTGGGTAATATATTCAAAAATAGATCCTGCAAGGAAAAATATATGACGCTATTTCTACTTATTCGATATTCATTACCAAGTCATATACACTGTGTTATTTATAAGATGCGACATAGGGATTCCTCTACAAAATTGTCAAACGCGAGCTAACTTTTTTACCAAATAGCCTTCATAAAAAATAATAACTGATATGGAAATATATATTTATATAATGACTTGTTACCCCTGCTGGGGTCAATGCTCTCCATAGTTTCCTATCCTTAACTTTGTCCTTCCATCCTCCAATTCCGGCTCTTGTCATATCTTCCTTCACCTGTTCCAGAAATTTTATTCTAGGTCTACCCCTACGTTTCCTTCCCCCGTATCCCATTGTGTCATTTGCAGTGTTATTTCTTGTTCTTCTGCTTCTGCTTGCAGTTCTTGCTCAATTTCATAGTTCATTCTTCGTCTGTACTCGTTATCTCTCAATTTGATTGGTCCCAATATTGTTCTCAATATCTTTCTTTCTATTATTCTCAAGTCTTCTTCTTCCTTTTTAGTCAGTGTCATTGTTTCAGCAGCATACAACATGACACTAAATATTGATTTTGGTTTGTCTTGAGAGTAATTTGCTTTTTAAAAGTTTTTTATTGGCATGGTAAGCCCTATTTGCATTAATGATTTTTTCTTCTATTTCCTGTTTCCAGTGTTTGTTACTGTGACACCTAAGTATTTGAATTTCTCCACTTTTTCAAATTCGAAATCTCCGATCTTGAGATTGCTTTTTTGTATTGTATGAAATTTTTTTTTCTTTTTATCTGTAGTTCTTTTTTACAATTTTTGAAACAAATAAATTTGCTTTACTTCAAATTAAACGTTTTTTAAATAAAAATTGGGAAAAAAAATTTTATCAGCGGCGGAGCGAACTGGAGCGAACCAGCATCTTATAAATAAATAACACAGTGTATTTCTCATAATTAAATGTTGATGAAAACTATTATGTACAAGGTAGTGCGAAATATTTTGCGCTACCCAGTATATATTATTCTTCCTGTACAAAAAAAAGTTTTTCTTCTAATCGTGATATTGAGTTGAAGGCAGTTAAGGGGCAATAAAAACATTAATACTCATTTTTCTTTTCAAATATCTTTGTTGAAGTATGTACGTCACTATTAATTACAATTCCTTCAACGTATGGTTAAGTGTTAACGATTTATTCTAGAATTTCGCACTGAATCTCATAAGTTAAATTTTTTTCCGCTCGTCGTGAGTTAAAAACTAGAAATATGTCTTCGCGTGGAAAATATTCCAACGAAATCGGTCCATTGCTTAGAATTTTATGAAAATATTTTGTATTTTTATCATCAAATTGTTCGAATGTATTAGTTGGAATACTTTGTCTAATAACCATTAAAATCTTAACCGCAACCCCTTCGGTTTCTCGGTAGAGATCGGATGCAGAGACACTGGACCGGGACCAGCGGCAGAAATGGGAGGACTGAGACTGGAAACAAACGGGAAAACGGAGACAGAAACGGGAAACCTAGACCGTTACTTGATTTCAGATTTTCGTATGTGTGTCAGTTGGCGTACGAGATTGAAGACCATGAGACGATGTCTGCCTTGTTTCTGTGCACAGTAGACCGTCTAAAGGTGGCTTCCCACGTCTACGC
>CAJUYG010000320.1:34151-44473 GCA_910591675.1 Galerucella calmariensis
GAATTTTCAAAAAAAAATCACAACATTCTTCTTATAACTGTGATGCCGTATATCGATGAGGCAGCTACATTTTACTTTGAATTTGTCATTATTGACAACTAATAGTGCTTCTAAGTTTATTGAAAAATGAACACAAACCGATTCAGTCCCACCACCCAGGAGAATATTGAACATTCAGGTAATACAAAATTTTAAATTGTTGAAAAAAATAATCTTCTGTAAGATTATGTTTTAATTGGGTACAATACTATAATAAAACTCCGTTGAAAGAGATCGGATAACTAACACCGTATATGTTCGAAATTATATTCCATCTTAATCTCGCAAAATAAAATATAACACTTCCCAAATACAACTCGCTCTTCAAATTTTATCACATAATTTTTTTATTTTCATCACTCAAACTTGTTTATTTGAGGCAAAAACATTCGAACAAACCGAATTTAGATAAAATCCCTCGTCCTAACGGACTCGTGATTTTATCAATCGGTTTGTTTTCATATTTTTGCCAAATAAACAAGTTTTCGTGGAAAAGAAAAAATTATCGATAAAATTTGAAGCACTCGTGGTATTACCTTTGATAATTTTTTACTGGATATAGTAACCAATCAAATTACTTAATTTCAAGTCATGTGTAAAATTTCATCCAATCACCGCTGTATTACAGCGATAATACCCTACATGTGGTGTTTTCAGTTTGGTGTTTATGTTTTATTAAAAATTAATTAAACGTTAAACTGACAACTGGATTAAAAATGTCGGAAAGATTTGGTATTGCATCTAACGATTCAATTAATTTACTAATTATTGTACTTTTCACAACTGTAGTGTTAAATAAAAATAAATAATGTTTGATTTAAACTAATAAAAATTGTATTGAAAAGTATTAAGCGTCAGATTGACAATCAATTATTCGATATCTACAAAGTAAAAAATTATCTTATCGAATACTCCTCGGGTCTTGATAAATACTCAAAATTTTGTCGTAGAGAATCCTTCAAGCGTGTTGCTCAGAGATAATAGCCCTCGGCCTGCGGCCTTGGGCTATTATCAAGCAACACGCTTTCAGCATTCTCTACGACAAAATTATCTCGGTATTATCAAGACCCTAGGGGTATTACTACTGATAATTCTGCTTCCTCATCGATAATACCTTGTTTACATTGAAATGTCAAAATTTTACTTTGAATTTGTCATTATTGACAACTAAGAGTGCTTCGAAGTTTATTGAAAAATGAACACAAACCGATTCAGTGCCATCGCCCAAGAGAACATTTAATATTTATCTCGATATTTATTCCACTCCACAATTGATGATAAAATAATCTTCACAAACACAACTCGCTATTCAAATTTCATAACATAATTTTTTATTTTCGTCACTCAAACTTATTTACTTGAGGCAGAAACATTCAAACAAACCGAATTTAGAATAGTAGAATAATAATTAAGAACCTGAAATTCCGATTCTTTACAATCCTTAGAAAACGTAGCCACGTACTACTGATACAAATGTCGAATGATACTGAGTATTGTTTTGCTATCGCCTGAAGGTATAGGCTCCAGTCAAACCTCTGTCGGTTTAAACATCGCATCTTTCATAGCGCGGCATCTATACGCGGGGCTACGAAATGTCTTCCGTTCCGTGTAATGTTGGTTGCTAACTAGACTGGGGTACATTTCAAGTAAGTGACCGAAAGGGAGGAAAACGACGGTGCATTAAAATGAATACATAAATACAGACGTAGAAGGAATGGCAAGGTAACATAAACGAGGTTTTCTTAGGCCAGTTAATTAAAAATTACATAAAAAAAGTATCATGAACCTTCTAGTAGTACCAGAATGAACGAACCTTATATTATTGTGTTTGATGAAATGAACTTACAGCCACATAATTTTTTATCGAGTACTAATATAATGTCAGTATGTAACTAAGACTGGATCAAGTAACAGTATCAAAACTGTGACACGCTAAAGAGAACAAATAAGTATATAAAAAATGTAATTGTCTTGTATCAATACTTATACGTATATCATACTTCTATTGGTGGGTGGACAAGTGAAAAGATCGTAGGAAGAACAAGAATAATAATGAACGTCCGTTTGAATTGATGTTTTAGTTTGTTATTAGCACACGACATAAAGGCGCTTAAGTTCGAGATGGAATAGTTATTATACTAATGGTTATTTTTAATAAAATTTAAATAGTTTATTTTAGCTTCAATTATTTTGTAACTAAGAGCTATATAAATGTTCCGCATCCAATTTGGGTCTAGTAATACCAAAGAATACACCAGTAAATCCTTTGATGTTTTGGGGGCAAAATTTCGTGACCTTCAAACTGACGTTGACAGATAACGGATCAAGTTACACTGAGAAAATTGTTCAAAAAATGTAAATTAAATGTTAACTACACGCAAAAAAAATGAAACCAAAGAATCTCAAATAATTGTTTATTTCTATGACTTGTTTCGTTTTAATTGTTCAACTCAATTTATGAATTGTTTAAGTTAATTCAACAGCTTAACAAATATTGTGAAAAATATTATAAATTTAAGCTTTAGCTTCTGTTTTTGGAGTAGGTACCATCCATTTTTTTTGAGGATGTGACAATAATACCAAAGTGTACTCTTTTAAGAATTTAATCCGAGCTTTCGAACCACCATGTGCTCATTATCAAGGACTGAAAATGTTAAATAAAATAAATTATATAGCAGATAAATTAAATAATAAAGGAGATTTATCGCAAAATTTTTCCGATTTAAGTTGTGATGGTTTGTCTTAGAAGGTTGCTGATTTTTTTCCGTACATTAAAATAAAAATGTGTTTATTTTCAATGTTTCATAATAATTTAATTTATCTGCTATATAATTTATTTTATTTAACATTTTCAGTCCTTGATAATGGAACACGAAAGCTCGGATTAAATTCTTAAAAGAGTACACTTTGGTATTATTGTCACATCCCCAAAAAAAACTCCCATTAAACAAATAGTTGGCAAATATTTCTGATTAAATTATATATATATATATATATACACTTCACCGGATTCTGAATTAAATTTCACACCTATAGAAAATGTACTGATAATCTGTGACAACGAAGTTATAAAAAAGAAGCGACAGTAAACTTTTCTCCATAGATATCGAAGTTTTGTTGTGTTTTTCAATTATTATCATCCATCACTCAAATGACAGCCAGGAATTGCACAAGTTTTTGGCGCCATAAGTAATAAATTTAATTTTGTAAACAAATTTCACCGTTCAAAACACAAAAAAATATGTATATAATCAAAAAGCTTACAACAAAGAAAATTCTTTGGTAAACAATAAAATCACATGTCATTGACAGATAACGGGCTTAAAATGGCGACTGTCAGACATGCGCACTCAGAAAATGAATTGCAAAATAGCACAAGCTTCGCTTCATCTTGGGATGGTGTATTCTTTGGTAATACCTAGACAGTCATCCAAAAATCAACTTTTTCTTAGACAATATTCAATTTTATTACAATATTCAAAACACTAAACGAATATAAATGAGTATTTTGCCCGCAAAAACAACTTGATTTCGCCTATTTCGGAAAAAAATACATGTAGGAAGTTGTTTACATTTTAATAAATATGAAAATGGAAAGGAAAAAAGAATCAGCTCCATTAGAGTGGGCTTGGAAGACAGTACCGTATTAAAACTTAAACCCAAAAACCTTTTTCTCCTGGTGATATTTTGATTAGGATATTAAGGGCCGGTTTTACAAGAGAGATATATACTAGGTATAATTATTCTGGGAATAAAGTTATACCAGAATTTATACCTAGTTTAAAACTAGTTGGTTTTACGATGCTTTTTAGCATCGGTATAGCAATTCTTACTTATTAAATTATCCCTTAATTCACATCCTACATTTATTCTTTTCTTCATTGCTCATGTGTACAGCTTTCCCCTTTTAAAGCAAATAATCTGATTCATTTTTTTTTTCATTTTCATCTTCACTGGAACTATATAAGAGACTTTAAAGCTCATTTTTGAACAGTGGTTTTGACATAGAGCTTCCCTGTGCCAACTGATGGCTGTAACCAGATTCACTCGACAATGCTATATCTTGTTTGTTGTTTATGCATAATTAGTTGTAATAGAAATAAGACAATTTTACAGGTACTTATATGTTCTGTGAGGATATACCCACAATAAAATCGAGATTTATATCAATATGAATATAAATATGAAAAATTTTATTGGGAGAACTGAAAATATTTGTATTTACGTTTTAAATGGCATATTCACGATGTTAAAGTTGATATTATTAGAGGCAAACACACATTATCAGAAACATAGGTTAGAATGCACTTGACAGTCTTGACACTTGATGCAGCTCTAAAAATTATTAAATAACTTGTCATGTCATCTTGCGGTCAATAGCGTAATCTTTCAAAGTTTTGTTAATGATCTACTGCGGTAAATTGTACTTTACAGTTTTTAGATAATTTACAATTTCAGGACAGTATTTGGTCCATAGATAACCTCAATACTAAAACGATTTGGTCTGTGAGGGCAGCATGAGAGGGTTAAAATAGCAGTAAATATTCATTCTTTGTAAAATAGCGACCCACGAAATTTTCATCATTAGAAATCCCTATTGATATAAAAAAGATCCCTACCTTCTATTTTACAAATACTATTGATGTAAATAAAATGTATCAGCATTTGTGACTTACCCTGTATTGGAAAAATTTCATATTATTCCTCGCTAGCAAAATATCTTCGTAGGTTGATCGAAAAGTGACGTCAGGAGATCAGTGGGCGCCGGCCTTACCAAAAGTGCAGCCCACGGTAGGCAACCATGTGGTAGAAAGACCCATATTCAGAAGTAAGTGGCAATTCGAGATGTTTGTAGGATGTAAAAACCGACTACAAATTAACCACGTAACTTTATCTAACCTTGATTTCTATCTTATTATAGGTTTCGGATTATTGTTTGAATTTATATTGAAAGAAAAATTATTTTCGTTTCATCTTCTCAATACTGAATAACTGCGAATAACCAGAAATATATCTGAAAAGATGAAAACATTAACGTTAATACACCTAAATTTGCAGGAGAAAAGTTTTTATAAAACTAAATTTTGTAAACATAACCTCAAATTATTAACATCACTATTGAAAATTGAATAAAAGGGCCTACTGAAATTGATCAATTAATTATCGTCAAGTTAAACGTTTTCTTTAAAATCTATCATATCAGATGCTATCGTAATAAAGCCTGATTAAAGTAAATTGATTTAAGCATAAACATACCTACCAGAAAAATATAGGTCCAATCGGTAGGTAAAAAATTCTGGGTGTAACTGATTTAAAACACACACACATTATAGATAATCTAAATAATATACTTAAAACTATGTAAGGATTATTTAATAACTAAACTTTGAATAAATTTCATATTTATATTTTACGCTAATGCCACTAATCTTGACGTGATCTTGACATAACCACAGAAAAGAAATATGTGCCGAAAAGGAGGCTTTGGTTTGGATCATAGATAACATAATAGTTTGGATCTGTGTTTAGGCAACACGATATACATGAAAATTTTAAATAGGTTTTTCTTTTTTTAGATTATTTATTTGATTTTAACTAATCAGTTTTGAAAAATTTATGTATCTTTTATAAGTCAGCTAGAAGTATTCCAAATTTAAAGAAATGGGATACATTTGGATTTGAAATGAGAACGAAGTTTAAAATAAGAAATATATCTGACGTAACTCGCCGTTTTATTAATATTGAATGGGAAGTAGGTATATTAAATAATTGCCTAATTTAATTAATTTAAATAGGATATTGTGTAGCTTTTAATTATACAAAATAATCATCGTAGGTAGATATTGAATGAATGGAAAACATGCCCACGCAAATAAATGTTAGAGCTGCACTTCCATATTGCTTTCTTTTTTCGAAACCTGCAATAGGGGGGCATTATTATGTAAAGGCTATTGTAATTACCTTGAAAATTAATTGTTACATGGTACCTGAAATCAGCGGCGTCACTCAAATTTCTGGGTTTCCATTTTTCGAACCATTTTTCAAAAAAGTCATCATTAAATATTGATTTTTTGAAAAATCTATGATTTAATCAATGTAAACATAGTGCAGTATTTGAAACATCAATTTATATGTGTTCTGTTAATTTCAATGGAAGTCTTCATCTTATTTTTTATTAAAAGACAGATTGGACAAAAAATGGCGCTTAGCTTAAATTTTGATGTTGAAAACCATACTAATATGAAGAATTAGTACATTGTCTACCTCATAGGAAAAGTCTAACATTCCTGGATGACTGTGAAGATTGCTAAGCCAAGGCATAAGCCATTTTTGGGACTCCTCAGCTTTTTTTAAAGAGAAAATATTAAGAATAGATATGCATACTATACAACTGCAATGTAAGGAAATCTCGACTATTTCTCTAAGAAATGGAATGTTAGCTAGCTATTTTCGGAAAAGAGATATTTTTATGCTTTTATTTTGTAATATCCCTTTTCGCTGTCACTGGTCTCAGCGCCACAATAGATTCCGATTGAAAAACGCACTTTAATCATTAAAGTAATTCAAGCATTTCAAATCCTACATGCGATTATAATACACCTTTGCAGAATTTGAAAAAGTTGTTTTTTCTGAATTAGGACACTGCCCACTCCTCAGGAGTTGTTTGTCAGATATTATTATGGGAAACGACCAAAAAGATAAACTAATAATGGCTATAAATTTTATTTAATTAAATATATTTGGGATTAGTTAGAAAAAAAAATTTGGATTCGAAAATTCTGATTTTATATTTTCGTTACGTTTGAAATATGACAACACTGGAATGATTTAATAGTTAAATTCTCATTTTGGAGTCATTTAGTACTTACCATTGTATTGTCAATGGTATTATTATTTATTTATTTTCTCCTGGATGGTGGAATTTGAAACTTAAAACTCCGATTTCCAGTGAATAATATAATTACTTTTTAAAATGTATATCAAAATAATAACGTTTTCAAAAATAAATTAGTAAACTGCACTGATAACCTTTACCCTGAAAAATATCAAACTATAATTAAATTTGACAACATTATTATGTTATGTTATTTAATTTAAATCAGCTTTTACCAATCACCAGACTTTATGCTACTTATTTTTAGATATTCTTGTTTAAATGTAAATAAAGATTTTCCTATACAGTGTGTCCCACGATCAGTTAAAACTAACTGTATATGGCGAAATACCTACTTATAGTAAAATAATGAAAATTTATACGTTTGGGTTTTCGAATACGATCTTTTTAACTAAAATATTTTCAAAGATGGCAGACTTCCGGTTCTACCGGAAGTCGACTGCAACTTTGTTATTTTGAATAGAACACCCTGTATATTAATACATTTTTGAAATCTACGTAAAATTTTAGTATAGTTTTGTCTGAAAACTTTTTCCGGAAAATGCATACTTTTTGAGTTATTGATTTTTTTGTAAAAAATTTGACAGTTGCAAGCCCTTGTAAATTATTTTGTTATGAGGATACCCTTAAAGATATGAAAATTGTTTCTGTTAGGTTGCTTTTAGCAAGGTCAGACGTATTTGAATCTATGTTGAAAATTTTTTCATTTTATACTGGGTGTGTATAAAAAGTGTTCAAAATTTAACTTAATAAATATCAAATTTCTTTATTTTCTTAAATAGAACCACTCGGTTTTTTCCATTTTAATGCATTAAGGGGTAAATAATAAGGCAAATTCAGGTATACTTTCCTATACCTAAACCTGTTATCCAGATATTGAATGTTTTCTGTAAATTTTGAGAGATGCAGGTGCGGTCTAAATTTTATTTTGACCCATCGATACAATCACTAAGAAATAAAAAAGATGATGTAAATTTGCTTTAAATACATGGTAAATATGGCAAAGTTGTTACAAGAACATTATGTGCTTTATTTGCAGTAAGATCCTGCATCTCTTAAAATTTACAGAAAACATTTAATATCTGGATAACGGTAAGGTTTAGGTATAGGAAAGTATACATGAATTTGCCTTATTTTTTACCCCTGAATGCATTAAAATAGAAAAAACCGGGTGGTTCTATTTAAAAAAATTAAGAAATTTGATATTTATGAAGTTAAACTTTGAACACTTACTATACACACCCTGTATAAAATGAAAAATTTTTCAACATAGATTCAAATAGATCTGACCTTGCTAAAAGCAACCGAACAGAAACTTTTTTCATATCTTTAAGGGTATCCTCTTAAAAAAATAATTTGTAAGGGCTTGCAACCGTCAAACTTACCAAAAAAATTAATAAATAAAAAAATATGCATTTTTCGAAATAAAGTTTTCGGACAAAACTATACTAACATTTTACGTAGAAAAGTGTAATAAAATGTCAAAATTAATTCAGGATTAGCCAAATATTCAGCAGCTTATTTTTTTAAAGCTGTAGATATAGTTGGTTTCATGCTAAAAGGTATTGGCTGAGAATTTTCAAAACCGGTCCTGTACTTTTTTTTACCAAGAATTGTACTTATTATTCCTGAACCACCTACATACGAAATTATACAAGAATAAAAAACAGCGCAGAACAATAAAAGATGCAACTTAATATATTTACCAACACAATCTTTTATATATTCGATAAAAATAACATTTCCAAGAATAATCCACAACTCATCTTGATACGATCGCTCTGTAGGGTTGTGATATTCGAATTTTCGTTTGTTCAAAAGTTATAACGCCATAAAATTAAGTGACATCTTCTTTAAATGGTGTACATGCATACAAAATTAATTTTTATTGCGGTTCTGTTATGATCAAAGAAATAGGAAATTCACATCCCATGAAATTTTATACAGAAACAGTAAATTTTATGCTGCGATGTTGTCGCTTCCCCAAAATAAAAATTTGAACTGGAATTTCAAGTTTATCCAACGTCACCTACACTTAAATCTTGTTTTTATTCCTCCTAAATCACAAATAATGTCAGTAACTTTTTTATATACTATACTACTAAACGAAACATTTTTTAATGGTTTGTAATAATTCATGGAATAAAATCTACAAATCAACAATGTTATAAAGTTAATCAAATCAAGAAATATTTTATCAAATATTTCAAACATAAAGAATCAGTAGAAACTTTTAAAATAAAATCACAGTGGCAACGGCGCTTTGGCAGGCGACCCTTAAAAGGCAATACGAAGTGCGCATAGTCTGCTTATTGACGTTGTTGAAGCGCAAGCGCTCCATACTCTCTCTCTACTCTTTCTACTTCTTTACTTTTAGTTAGACGGTGATGTCCGTCTTTAGCTCAGTCAAGTGCGTGAGTTGTTAGTTAAATCGTACATGTTGATAATTATTAATAAACATTGAACATTGTCGTGAATAACGTGAATAAACATGTGTGATCAAAACTCCGCTTCAACTCAGAGCATTGCGGACTATCTTGCACAGTTATTAAAGGATAGAAAACAACTTGCAGCCTTTCCCAATGTTTTCATCCACGTAGAGCGACTTCTAGACGAAGGTAAGTTGTTTAGAATAAACTTACAAACGATATCAAGTAGTTACCAAAAATACAATTCGTATTTTCTAAATAATTATCGAGTTACAAGTGATAGTACGAACATGTGATGAAGTAGTGACGTATTGTTTGACCTGAGTTTGTTTTCTTACCGGGTTTAGATGTTGTTTAGGGTTTTTTTTCATGTAAACAATATGGGCGACTGCTTAATGGAGCGTGTTATTTGTAAATTCTAATAGGATTACCTACTAAATTAAATGTTGAATCTGTGGGTATTGCTTTTGCGAATTCCTCTGTTACGGCGAAGGCGTGGCTTTATGCTTGGCTGCTCCGCATCGGTATGTAGGTAACTTGGATCTTGTCTCTCTTGTCGTCAGTTCGTATGGAAAAATTAAAAACAGACAATCTGCTTTAATTTATTAATATTTATTATGCACTACCGTTGATTTATCTAATAAATAGGTAGGTGAATGTGTATTTATGCAATTAGTACTGAATTATTTATATTAGTATAGTGTGTCATTTGCCATTTTTAGAACATCTATATTATTAATTCAATGATGTCATTTATTAAGATTTTGTTAGTTAATTAACTGTCAAATACATTAAAATATAGTAACCTAAATGTAAATACTCTGATTTATATTTATTAAAAGAGACAATTCAGAATTACTAGATTTATAATATGTTTTAAAAAAGAAGAGTGACACTTTTTGTGTTCATTGTTGCCGAACAGCTGTTTTTAAATGCATCTAAACCGTGCAATATATACG
>CAJUYG010000320.1:59473-69794 GCA_910591675.1 Galerucella calmariensis
ATGATACGGCTATGTAATCTTTAATGCACGGGGTTTTTGGCCTGTCCAAACCTTTTTCTATTGTTCTGTACAGGTTTTGGTTATAAAAGACCGAAAATTTGTTTTATCTCAGCTACATTTATGAACATTTTAGGAAATTATTTAGTTTATTCTATAATAATATTTAAAATTTGCATTTATTACTCTTTCGTATATAAAAATAGATTATATTGTATGTACTTTTTTATAAAACTTATACTTTTATTAATATAAATATGTATTTTTGTGGTTCTGTATACACGAAACGTTTTCTAATGGGTTCCTTTCGTTGTAACTAAACAGATCAAACTTGAAATTGTTTACGTTAGAGGGAGAGTCAAAGTTTTTATTTTATTTTTAAATTTGTCTCCTTGCCAAGTATGAGTAAGCGCGCTCACCTTTTCGTTTCAAAACACCTGCTTTTCTAACACACGAACAGGTATACGATCAGTGATCACTACGAATCTATTTTATTTTTGTTTTCTATGCTTTTTATACATATCAGTTCCGAATATTTTTTTTAGTCTACAAACTCTGATGAATCAATTTTTATTTTCAAGTAAATATCTATCGAACCACTCATTTTATTTTAACGATATTTCTTGTGAACTCTAGTTTAATTTTTTTATAGCAATACTGTGGTTGAAATTGTACCTGGATGTATTTTGGGGTGACATTAACTGAGACCTAAAAGATCTATTGTGCCCCAAGTACTTCTACTTAATTTCTGAGGAGAGTCTCAGAAACTAGTAAATCCTTTAGTCCCAATTCCCGGAGGAATTTTAGGATGTCTGCAGGCTTCAACTTAGGTAAATGTTCCTCTTCTATCCAGGAATCTCCCGGGTGCCCTACTAGATCTTTCCAATGGTCAGATCTTCTCTTTTTCTCGGCTTTACCTATTTCTTCCAATATTACATTGGGGCTGATTCCGCAATAGGGTTCAGGCCCCCAGAAAGGTATTTCAGTCCCCCTCTTTGCTATTTCATTTCCTTCTATTCCAGTGTGTCCTGGAATCCATAGTAAAGGGACTATATTGTTCTCGCTTAGTTCATTGAGTTTGTCTAGGCATTCCCACACCATTTTAGAACTATCCGACATTATGATAATCCTTTGTCTTCTGTATCCTTTATCAATATTGAACTGGGCGCACTTTCTTATGGCGTGGATTTCCGCTTGAAAGATACTTGGGGTCTTCCCAAGCTTTCAGGGTGTTTGGTTCCTGGCCCAAACACTCCTATCCCAGTTCCTTCTATTGCTTTTGAGCCGTCTGTGTACCATTGAATGGCATTCTTTCCAAGTCTGGTAATGGTTTTATACCGTCTTGTGGCATGTCCCAGGTTGTCTGATTTCTAAGAACTTCCTCAGACTCCCAGACTTTTGGGGACCTGTGACAAATACTTAGTCAATGCCTCCCTACATTGGGATATCCTTCTTACGGTACGGTAAAGATTGTCTTTTTAGTAAATTTTAAACGAGACCCAAATGGCCTCAAGACAATTTGATTTTGGGTAAAAAAATGCTGCCCCCGCTGGAGGCGGTTATATATTATGTGGGTCTAGCATTTATAAGTAAAAACATAGAATTCGATGAAACAGTGACTACTTCCAAGGCTGATTCCTATTTCGGGAATAAAAAGGGCACAAGTTGGGATAGGATCAGTTCTAATATTTCTGAATGAATGTCATATTTAAACATACCTTTCCTTCATTATTTCTACTAAGATTAGTTGAACTTTTTACCTTATAAACTTTTTAAAATTTTTATTTACACATAAACTGTTAGAACTTGTTATATTTTTGTCCTATAAATGTCCGTGCAGGTTCAGACACATTTAAAAAACATAATGGCATGAATGAATGAAATTAGTTTAAAGCGTAGGCCGTTTCGTCCTCGATATTCTCTCTTAGAACGTAGGCGTTCAAGTAAATTGAAAGTGATCTGATGCATCGATATGTTTTTCTATCTCTCTCTCTCGACGGAGGAGCTTCATTACAGCATTTACTGGAAAAGGTGTGGCTAATTGGTAAATTAAAAGAAATTACTATCTTTTTGTTAATATCTATCGGTTGTCAAATGTCGGACTAACGGACGCCACAATCTATACAGGGTTTATTAGGATGACGTTAGAGTTCATACAGTGTAGAAACCACTTATGGAATAAAGTTCTTTATGTCATTATTTTAGAAAATTATTAAAAATGCCGAGACACGTCAACTTTTGAATTGAGTTGTGCGTTAAGTAAACATAAATGTAAATGTACAGGGTGATTCACGCAGGTATGCCATAGTCGGTGTTGTTTTTTTTTAATGAAACACCCTGTATATTAGCATATTTTTGAAATCCTCTTAATGAACCGATTCCAACAAATTAAATAATGTATGGTCAATTATGAATTATACAAGGTGAAATTTTAAAATTAATAATTTATTACACTTGAAATATTGGTACTTTTTTAAATTAGCTAAATATGGATTTATCAAAAATCTGAACTAACTAATTATTAGACGTATTTGTATATTAAACAAAACCTGCTACGCCCATGAATTTTATCATAAATACCTAAAAATTGCCTAAAAACGCCAATAATTAGACAAAATCGGTAAATAATGTGGATTGTTTTAAATCGGTAAATAATGTGAATTGTTTTCTATTCTGTCAGTTGTTGATGTGTTGACAGTTTATACTGAAAAAGTAAAATCTTTGTCAAACACTCTTTCCTTGTTGACATAACAATGAAATATTTAACTGAGACTCACCAAATTGAGATTTTAATGATGATCGGGTACGGGGATAACTGCAGAAGGCAAGTTGAAGTGGCAAATTTATTTAATCACAGGTATCCCGAATTGCCTATTATTTCACAAAGTACTGTGTCTAAAATTCATGCACAATTCAGAGAACTTGGACATGTCAAACCATTGAAAAGTAAACCACACTTCGTTGAAGATGATGTGAAAGTGGATATTTTGTTAAGTGTTGAAGAGAATCCAACTTCAAGTACACGTCAAATTGCCCGTGATAATAATGTTAGTCATACAACTGTTCTAAGTTGTCTTCATAAAGAAAAACTTCATCCCTACAAATTAACTTTTGTGCAGGAGTTAACAGAAGACGATCCAGATCGTAGAATGGATTTCTGTGAAAGATTGATGAATAAGCTGAACAGAAATGAGATAGCTCTTGGTACCATTCTTTTTTCTGACGAATCAAAATTCACATTGAATGGAGAGGTAAACCGACAGAACTGTAGATATTGGTCAGCAGAGAATCCTAATTGGATGCGTGAGACACATACTCAGCACACTCAAAAGGTGAACGTTTGGGACGGTATCATAGGCGACCATATTATTGGTCCTATATTTATAGATGGAAATTTGACAGCTGAAAAATATTTAAATATGCTTAGAAATGAAGTTATTCCTGCGTTTGCAAACTTAAAACCCAACGCAATAGATCCTAGCTTACCGAATGAAAATGTTTGGCTCCAGCAAGACGGGGCAACACCCCATTATGCTTTAATGGTAAGAACTTATTTAGATGAAATCTTCCCCAATAAATGGATTGGACGAAGAGGTACTATTGAGTGGCCAGCTAGATCGCCAGACCTTAGGCCGTTATCTCAAGAACAAAGTATATGCAACACAACCAACTAGCATTGTAGACCTCAAAGACAGGATAACTACAAAAATACGGAATATATCACCTCAAACTTTAAACAAAGTTAAGGGGGAGTTCTAAATAAGACTGTGCTATTGCCAACAACTAGGTGGAGAACATTTTGAGCATTTATTTTAATGTATTAAAATCAAATACATCAGGTATTTTATGTATGTGTTTAATAACTGTAAAAATAAAAATTTCACTCTGTATAATTCATAATTGACCATAAATTATTTAGTTTGTTGGAATCGGTTCATTAAAAGGAGCGGCAATGTGTCTTGCGTCTTTTTCTAATGTCCCACTGACAGTTCTCGACAGGTCTGTACCATAGGTCTGTGGTTGTCAGGCTAGGATCATAGATAACATGTTAGGATATCAGCGCTGATATATTATGTGGAAGAATCTGCAACTATCACTAACGGCGTTACAGTTCTCACTAAATTAGAAATTTTAGTACTGACGGGACTCCCTATGTGGCAGCACCCTCGCGCCTTCAGAGATCCCCTACCTTGGTCTGTACGTTGATTACGGTCAACTATTATTTATGAAAAGTAATAAAATCAGACAAGTGACAACACACTTGCAAATGACACTACAATACGTCATGCGGCAAGCTATTAAATCGTTTCAACGCTGCCAGATTTTCAATCATTTTTATCCAACTATTTATTGTAATATTTAATTTTATGTTGTCTTTAAATAAAATGTATGGAATTTATATTTTTGCATACTGCTAATATGCTAATTTAATAATATTTTTCTTTTAAACAGGTTTAGATTCACCTTCATCTTGCATAAAATTCAATTATTAGAAACTTATATTCTCCTCGTATGTATATTATTTATATTACCATTCTAGAAACAAGATTCCTATATCTGGTATTAAATTATCCAGAAATCATATGGTTATGTCAACAGTGTTGCCATATATGTTTCATAGAGCAGAAAATCTAACGAATTTCAATTGTAAAGTTATTTTTGTTCTATCTAAGATCAATTTCAATCAAAATGGAATCGAATATAATTTAAAAAGTGGTATTAAAATAAATATCAACTTTCAATACTATAAAAATGTTTCGAAAGATTTATGGGACATTAATGGGATGGTATATAACTCGACTTGTAAACTTGGAATGTTTAGATCTATAGATTCTTGGAAAAATATACAGAGTTGTAACTGGAAATTTATAAAAATTTTATTGGAAGGAGGTCAAGAAGTTAAATAGTGAAAAGTGAAGTAAAAAGGGGGTATTTATAGTAAATTCTTCAAAATTATTTTAAAAAATGTTTTTTTTTGTTAAAACACTTACGCCAGAACAAATAACTTTACAAATAAAAGCTAACTACATAAATTATGGGGTATTTTCTCCAAATTCATTCATTACATTACTATTTTCATCCTAAATTGAACATTAAAGAAATTATTGTTAAAAAAACTGTCATTTGTCCAGTATGGAAGCGCAAATACACGAGGTGTCAAAGTGAAAAGAACGCGTCAAGATTTATAAAATCCCCAATTTTCAAAACTGCCGAATAACTTACCAGTTAAGGGGAATCTATCGGCAGCGATTTGACAAAATATCGAAGTATTTTTGGCAAAGAATGGATGGATGTATTGAAAATTAAGAAAAAAATATATCATGTAGATTAATGTTGAACTTAGTTTTCTCATCGAATAAAAACTTTGAAATGCTAACCAAATTTTGTTGAAAAAAATACGAATCATGAGGTAATTACACATATTAAGCAAAGTTTGAGCCCTTGTAAAGAATTAAATATGGATTAAATGGAAAAACTAATTTATAAGAAGTCTAATTTGAAGCTTTATGAATACTATATAAAAATCTCAGAATCCTCAAATTACTTATGACCGTACAATTCCTTATTGAAATTCGGTTGCTACCACTGAAATATCGGATAAAAACCCATCTCTCTCTTTTCTATCCTTCTATGACTGACATTGTCTCTCTGCTTCGGTAGTCGCGTGACGTTCCATTGTTGATACAACGCTCGGCGGTCTCCCAGTTCAGTACTGACGAAGCTTATAGAGTAGTACGTGAACCAAAATCCGCTTGTACCGCTTGGCTACCTACCTACTTAAACGTGAGGACGTAGGGAAACAAACAAATATACAAAGCATAATTCTGCAAGGTCGAATTTGGTAGATGCCCCTTAATCTGTATCTGTAGAGTAGGGAAGGTGAGTGTAGGCTCACAGCACTTAGGCTACATGTGACCCATTGTTATCCTCCCGAGGAGTTGTCCTCCTACGTAATCGTCCATCCTGTCCTTCCCAGGAAGGTGGACAGGTCACTAGGAGACATCTCCTTTATATCGGCAGGTGTAGGCCAAGACTCACCGAACACACACTTTCTTATTGACGATAACTCCGGACACTCGCATAAGACATGCCTGACAGTTTCATCTTCCTGTTCACACATCCTTCATAGAGGTGTGTCCACTAGCCCTATAGTATAGAGGTGATTCCTTAGTTTACAGTGGCAAAGATTACAGAATAAAAATATAAGATGTTTCACACTCAACTGTGAGTTGATTCATTTTAAAACATCAAGTTTCTTTTTTACTTACCTTTTCAAATTCATATCCCGAACATTTTTCGAAATAATTAACATTTAAACATAAACCTTTGTGATAAAGAATCCTATTAATTTAAATATTATTTCTCTAATTACCCCTGTATAGCTTAAAATAAAATAAGCTTTTCAAACTTCTCTGGTTTCTACTGGTCTCGTCATTGACAACAAAAGCGAGTCGTAAACATAATTTATGAGAGCGGCGTCCGTTTAGGACAGCAACTTGAAGCAAACCGCCCCGGAGTGAAACATCTTATATTTTTATTCTGTAATCTTTGACAGTGGCCAATCAGAAATCATACTGTTAAACGTAGGTTTTTCCTGGTCATCGCCAAATATTTCTTCGGCGCCAGCTACCCAGGATCGCCCAGGGTGATCTTAGCAAGACTGCATCCTTTGATTCCATCCCATCTCTTAAGGGATTGAGCTTGGGTGTAACGATTGGCTAGTTCCGAAATTGTCGAAGTCGTTAGGCCTCACTCACCAGTTAAATTTCAATGTAAATTTGTTACATCTGAACTACTCCAGGTTAAAGTTTTCCCATAATCAATTGCAAAAGCTAAAACACGTGTTCGTCACCCCTATGGTGTCCAATAAACGAGTATTATTTGTACTTTTTTTAGTAATAACTATTAAAATTCTTTACAACTGTTTATTTTACCTTAAGTAGTTTTTTTTTAAGTATCAATACCCATTACCGGCGCCGATGGTTTTCAGATAAAGTCTACAAGACAGACAGAATAATTGAAGCTCGGTTTAATGGCAATACAAAACTTGAACAATAAAGAAATAATAAATCAATCATTATCGAGAAAACCATCCGAACGGGAATACTTTTATTTAAACAATATAAAAAGGCTAGGCTAAGTTTGTTGACAGATATTAATCAAGAAGTTTGAATGACATTTTTAACATCTCTACCTATTTTGAATGGTTTTTTAATGGACAAGTAAAATAAGGCTGTTTCCCCAATAAAGTGGTTATTGAAAATTTTCATGAACTCGTGAACAAATAGTTTGAATAAATAAAAAATAGTGAACAGAAAAACTTTCAGTTTAACCTCGTATTTACAACCAAAACAATAATATTTCGTGAATGATTTTGTCGAAGGTTAAAACCAATTTTTCAACATAGCGTCCTTTATTTCAACATAATGTAATAATAATTACAGTGACATGTTTAATAATAAAAAAAAAATCTTAAATCATTTCTTTAACTTGTCTAAATAATCTAATATTTCTGTTTGGTAAGTAGAGAGAAAAAAAAGTTCTCAACAAATTAAATATAAATGAATTACTTCTTTTTCTTACACAACACATAGACAGTCACACGGATATTAGAAAGGGTAATCATAATTATAAAAAAATATTAACCCAGATTGTCCGCAATTGTTTCATTAGTTTCAGATAATTTACGGGTAGGGATATTTAATGTTCATATTTAAAAAATTCCGAAACCATCTTGTCACAGATAATACAGGGTGTCTCTAAAGTAATATGAAATATTGTTGAGGCCTATAGATCGTTTCAACGAGACATCTCGTGGTTGTGAGGCCAAGAGAACGAGGTTACATTTATTCTTCTTTTTTTTATGTTTCATTTTGTCTTATCTTTTTTGTCACAAATTTCTAAATAATGTTGCCGTAAACTTAGGTACAGCTGTCCAAGCTATAAATTTCAGTTTCCTTTCGAAATATTATCAGCTAGCTTCTATTAGTTCCTATATAAACCAATAGGTGGACAATGGACGCCGCAACATGATGTGTTTCTATTTTAAATTTTGAAGTCGCCTAAAGGGCATAAATCTTACGTGGGTCACACTGTATATGGAGGTAAATAATAGAGAAAGAAAAGAGGACTGAATATTTCTCTTTCTAACTATTATAAAAAGTTTAAAAATATCTTGCTAGTTGGTGAATTCTAATGTTCAGATTATCCAATGGTCGTCTTTAAGAATCATATATTTGCAATATTTTTTTTATACAATTAACGCAAGACACTGTACTTAAGTCGAGAAATATAACCGCGTATTTACACCATAAATAAACATATTCTCACAGACTGCCAGGAATACACTATTACACATAAGTGCCATTGATATTTTACATATTTTATGTTTTAAGATAGTGTATGTATTTATATATGTTTTTGTGTGTGTGAGGTTGTGATATTGACTCCGGATCCTTGCGGTTCCATTAGCCTAACCAATTTATATATGTCTTTTGTATAGTGCCAATGGCCATAGTTGTCGAGGCACTACTCGATTATTGGATGAACAGACTATAACGTTAATTTATTTTAATGTTTTAGGTGTTTATTTTAGTGTTTTCGGCAAATTTATAAATATTTTCAATCTTTTAAATGTCTATAAGTCTCAAAATGAAGTAGATTAGTTATAAATTGGAGAATATGTCTTTTGATGTCGATTCGGGAATTAGGAATTCGTCTTGTATCTCGACTGTAAAGATGTTCGAAGTTGCGTACGAAATTAATTTGGATGTAGTTCCTGATTGTTCAGGTATAATCTCGGATTCCTTAGTATGTTATTTTGCCAGAATTTAAAATTACATTATATATATAAATATATATTCGTACTGAACATCAAAGAATATTTGACGTAATGACTTTGTGAGTTTCTTCAAACGGTTTTCTGACAAAAATTACATTTATCAAGTGCAAAATCCACTAGATTCCTATTATTATTTAATTTGTTGTTATTTTTACCATTTGTTTTTAAAAAAGAAAAAATGAAAGCAACTTGGACCTAAAAAATCTATTGTACCCCCTTAATTCTACTTAGTTTCTGAGGAGAGTCTCAGAAACTAGTAGTTACTTTAGTACTATTTCCCGGAGGAATTTTAGGATGTCTGCAGGCTTCAACTTAGGTAAATTTTCCTCTTCTATCCAGTATTCTCCCAGGTGCTGTGCTCTAGGATTCTGAAGTGCTGTGCAGTTGGAAAGTATGTGGATGGAGGTTTCTTCTTCCACGCCACAAAATCTGCATTCTTCTTCCTCCACTATTTTGAGCAGTTTTACTTTGACTTATGCATTCATTTGATCTTAACAGGTTGTAGTCACCCAGAAGAGTCTTTGACTGTATAAGCCCTACTGATCTTTCCAATGGTCAGATCTTCTCTTTTTCTCGGCTTTACCTATTTCTTCCAATATTACATTAGGACTGATTCCGCAAAAGCGTTCAGGCCCCCAGAAAGGTATTTCAGTCCCCCTCTTTGCTATTTCATTTCCTTCTATACCAGTGTTCATTCAGTTAGTTCATTCAGTTCGTCTAGGCATTCCCACACCATTTTGGAACTGATTACACAAGAACTCAGTGCTTTAATCTATCCGACATTATGATAATAATTTGTCTTCTGTATCCTTTATCAATATTGAACTGGGCGCACTTTCTTATGGCGTGGATTTCCTTTTGAAAGATACTTGGGGTTTTTCCCAAGCTTTCAGAGTGTTTGGTTCCTGTCCCGAACACTCCTATCCCAGTTCCTTCTATTGCTTTTGAGCCATCTGTGTACCATTGAATGGTATTCTTTCCAAGTCTGGTAATGGTATTTGGATCCCATTCCTTCTTGTTGCTTAATTCCGTAACGTAACCTCAGTATATCTTCATTTCTTTCGAATATTTACACTACTTATATAATAAAAAAAACATTATTTTCCTTTGTGTTCATTTTTGCGTTGATTTAAAAGACGCTACTCAGAGTCGATTGTGTGTTTTTTTTTTGGAACTATTTAATCGGACATTCCGCGACAAGTTCGACCAAGTTTCGATGATGATTTTGAGTCCATATTAGGTCGTCAATTTATGGGCGGGTTTCTTGGGAGTGAAAAACAAGTGTCGTTTAGTAGTACCACGAAAAAAAAAAGCAACTGACGACCGGCAGAAGAATTCGCCGATAATGACGGTACAGGATGTGAAACGGATAAAAAAAAGAATTGACCTCACTCGCAGAAAACATGTGAGAAATTTTCGCTACATAAAATTACAATAAATAAAGTTCTTTTGAAAGAGTGCGATTGTTTTTGGGAACGAAAT
>CAJUYG010000320.1:69804-101094 GCA_910591675.1 Galerucella calmariensis
TTAATAATAATCATCTCCGTTTCAACACACCCACATGCCGCCGGCGCAGCTACGCCATTGGTCGAAACCTCTGGCAGTCTTTATAAGGTTATTTTTTATTGGACGCTAAAAATGACTCAGTGTACAACTAATTTGTTTAACAAAATAGTTAAGCTATTTTTAATTGATTAAAATGACCATTATTATGGAGTACGTCGCATGGATTTATGAGATCATTTTTTAAGAAAACTTTTGTCGAGTTTAATATACGGGGGGCTGTATTTAAAATAGGAAAGATGGTATTGGCCACTGTCACACGATACACCCTATATAGCGTTTTTCCCAATTATCACTCAACAAGCGAAAGTGTCTGTGTGTAGGAAATATGAAAGTTCACGTTTACTTTACAGCCAACATACATAGATATTGGCTTAACACCCCCGAGGGGGTAGCGCCGCTTTTAAAAGCTCTCTAAATCCTTTTTTTTGGGTTGATCAATCCCCTTTTCTTCCTTTATTTCCTTATATTTTTTCGGCAATCTGACCCCATTTCTTCCTATCTTTGGTTTTTTCCTTCCACTGCCTTATTCCTATGCTATTGAGGTCACTTATAACTTCCTGTAACCACGTATAGCTTTAGGTCTTCCTCTCTTCCGCTTATCACAAGGTTTCCATTCCATCATTGCAAATATTGTTGACTTTGTACCTGCCCTCCATATGTGTCCCAACCATTTTATCCTCTGTTCCTTAATTTTTTGCACTATATCTTTTCCTATTTTATGTGCCAATTCTACGTTTGTTCGTTTTTTATATTCATCTCCAACTTTTTTCATTCCTAATATCATTCTCAATATCTTACGCTCTTGTATTCTCAAATCTCCCTGATGTTTTTTCGTCAATGTTAATGTTTCTGATCCATACATCCATATAATTGTTTTATTTACCCTGATTTTCGTCTTCTTACTTATTAGTTTGCTTCTTAACAGCTTTTTATTGGTATGGAATGCTCTATTTGTGGCTGCTTTTCTTTCTTTTATTTCGGTTCCTTTGTCTCCGTCATTAGATATTGTTATACCCAAGTATTTCATTTTATCTACCTTTTGAAAATTATAATTTCCAATCTATAATCGTATATTCCTTTCAAGTTATATTGCGGACTATGACGGTATCGTGTCGAATTACAGTCGAACAAAAAGCCGACAACTTTAAGTTCGCACAATATCTATTAAGTCAAGTATACACTAAACATTTTTGCTCAATCTCCTTCGCGCGAGCACACTAAGACTCGGAATTAAACCCCGTATTTTCGAAATCTATTTACGTGAACACATTTTCCGTGTGTGTATATATATTTATATCGGTTGAATAACATTTTGGAGGAGGAATCAAAGTAGGCGACCGACAGGAAGCCGTCGGTCGTCTCTATAACGAGCACTAATAAATCCGTGGTGATAGCATTTTAAATAATATATAATCCAAAAGAAAATTGGGTGTTATTATGTATTTTTTTCTTAAAGAATGTAATCAAGTCGTACAAGAGAATAATAAATCACTCGAAGCTAAATCGGGGATGTAAATAGGTTTGTGGTGAGAGAGTGTATTGTGGCTCAGACATAATCGTATTTCTCCAAACAAATTCTCAACAAAATTGAAATAAAATGTTTTGAGAGATGACCATCGGCCTTTTATCCAAATTTCTAGCATTCGCTTCATTATTTTAATAGTGCTTTTGTTTTACATCCGGTGCAAATGAAATCTGAATTGAGTGAAGTTTACTTGGGATATGCCAAACAAGAGACTCTTGATTTGGGTTTTCCATACAAAGACAGCACGTCGTATCTTCCAGTTGTGAATATGTATCACCCAAGTTGCCTCCCGATTTCTTCCTGAGGAGAATTGACATCAGAGTATCGGTCTATGCAAAAGAGAGTACTCTTTAAAGCATCAGTGTTTCACGTAGTAGTGCTTCTTGTAAGAGATTTATAACTGTGTCAGGAAGTTGTTCAACTAGGATTGCATAAATGACAGGCGGTATATGGGTATCAGCACTAGAGTTCTTCCCAAGTACTGCATTACAGGAGCAATGAGAACATGCCCAACGGCAGCCATGGAAGTGATTCTTAACCTCACCCCTCTACATATAGTGGTGGAAAGCGTTGCAGAAAGAACAAGATACAGACTAAGTAGAGAGGAAGTCATTGAAAAAAAACCACCTCCTCATTACTTAGAAATCAGACAACCTGGAACATGCCACAAGACGGTATGATGAAAAAGTATCCAGGATCCAAATACCAGTACCAGACTTGGAAAGAATGCCATTCAATGGTACACAGACGGCTCAAAAGCAATAGAAGGAACTGGGATAGGAGTGTTCGGGCCAGGAACCAAACACTCTGAAAGCTTGGGAAAATCCCCAAGTATCTTTCAAGCGGAAATCCATGCCATAAGAAAGTGCTCCCAGTTAAATATTGATAAAGGACACAGAAGACAAAGGATTATCATAATGTCGGATAATGAAGCAGATATTAAAGCACTGAGCTCTTGTGTAATCAGTTCCAAAATGGTGTGGGAATGCCTAGATAAACTCAATGAACTAGGCGATAAAAATATAGTCACCTTACTATGGATTCCAGGACACACTGGAATAAAAGGAAATAATGAACTAGCAAAGAGGGGGAATGAATTACCTTTCTGGGGGCCTTAACACTTTTGCGGAATCCTCCCTCAATGTAGGGAATATTGGAAGAAATAGGTAAAGCCGAGAAAAAGAGAAGATCTGACCATTGGAAAGATCTAGTAGGGCTTATACAATCAAATACCCTGGGTGACTACAACCTGTTAAGATCAAATGAATGCATAAGTCAAAGTAAAACTGCGCTAAGGGATCCTAACGGGAGATTGTCGCCTGAATGGGCACTTGAAAAAGCTCAAAATAGTGGAGGAAGAAGAATGCAGCTTTTATGGCAAGGAAAAAGAAACTTCCATCCACATACTTTCCAACTGCACAGCACTTCAGAATCCCAGAGCACAGCACCTGGGAGATTACTGGATAGAAGAGGAACATTTACCTGAAATTGAATCTGTAAAAAAAATTTTTGCGGCATGAAAAATGTTTAAAATAATATATTGTCTTAATATTTTCGTAAAAACACATTCTTCATTATTCGCTCAAGTAAATCATCTACAGATGCTGGCTGATATCCCCATAAAATAAAGTCCAGAGGGATTAAATTCCAACATTGTGACTCATCTACAGAGGAGGAAATTATTCGTTTATAGTTATAAAGTGTATTTTTGACGTGTTTCATTGAAATAATTTACCTCTCACCTCTACAACTAAATGGTCAGTATAGTCTAGCTAGAGAACAAAATCGTCTTCTCAACTTGGCCAAGAGTTGATGATACTCCTCCTTGAGGACTTCCTTTTACTCCATGTATAAAATCTATTGACCTCTGAGGTAGATCCCTTCCTTCCTCTACTTCCCTCTACCTATAAAAAACTTTTCTTTTCATCTCCTCTATAGTTTCCCAACATTTCTTTCACCTATACTGGCTACTACAAAAGGTCAACTCACCGAAAAATATTTATAAACACTTTATTAAAACAATAAAATTGCATCTAACTGGGTTAACTTTTTTTTTGTTCAGTCATAAGCAGGTTAATTGGTTAAATCTACAAATTTTCAACGCTAATTATTATTTTGAAGGTGAACTACACAACTTTTATAAATTGAATGTTTTTTTTCTTTACTGTGAATCATACAAAAACAACTCGTTACGGTTGAATCTAATCGCCCACAATGTTAACCAAATTTCCTCGGTCCATCGACCAATAAGAATTCTATTTCTGGGAGTCACAAGGTATTTTTTTAACATGGCTACACTGCCTTTGATTTTTGACATAGCTACTCATGTTAACCAGACCCCAAGGGAATGCCTACCAAACAAACCCATCTCAAACTCGCCGTTCCTACTGCCTTGGAATCACTTCCCCAGAATACTTTAGGAAGGGTGGCGATCCCTCATTCACTCTCCGTCATCTTCTCCCACCACTCACTCGCCATATCGAGTACTTATCTTTCCCTAATTAGGCTCTCCACTAGGCCAATCACCTCCATCCAATCCTTCTCCCCCTTAAACAATATCTCCACCAAGTTATCCCAATACAGCGCCTCCCCTAGTTTCTTCTCCAAGCAGTGTTGCCACTGCTGCCACGTACGGGGCAATAAAAAATATCTCACTCCCATGCTCCCCTCAACAAAATTTATAAGTAAATATATATTTAATAAAATAATCATAAAAATTAATCTTCTCACAAAAATATGTTTGCTCAAAGAAAAATATAGAAATGATAAATTGAATTTTTTAGTCAAAGTACCCCCCAACGAACCAGTTTTGCCCCGCTATCATGCGTTAGTATACCCCGATAAAAGAGGAGCTATTGGCAACACTGTCTTCCAGCTTCTGAATTATTTTTAATTTTTGTCTTAAATTTGGCTAGTAGTGGAAAAAATCGCCCAATAATCTTGATGCCCGGTGAATAATATACTATTTTATTCTTTATTTATGTTGAAGGAAGTTGAAAATAAAATTTCTTTATTAAAATACTAATGAAATTGATTCTAAATTCATAGTTCTATAATAATACTCGATAAAACTAATTGTCAAACATTAGACGACCTTAATTAAGTGTAGATAAGATTTGATATGTCAATCTTATAGGAAGTGGTTAAAGGAAATTCAAACCTCTAGGATGGAATACATAATATTTCGATATCATCACATTCTAATCTATAATTTTTGCTCGGTAACCTAAAAAATGATAGACAAACTAATTCTTTGTACAGGGTTTTTCAGTATTAAAGAACTTTAGCTCCTATAGATTGGCAAATTTATCTGAAGATACTGACAATACCAACGCCACTGGATAAATCAATATCAGTCAATTGACGAAGTGAGAGGGAAGAACACACGCACGCGCTTCCCAGCTTTCGATGAAAATCACCAATTATGTCATTCGGAGGGAGTGATAATTATGATTTTTGTACAACGCTGCCAGAGCTTGAAGAAGCCCGTAACAAATTGGGAAAACTGCTCATCTTTTAACATTCATAAACTTTGGGTATAGGGGATGCTTGACAAAAATTAAAGTTACATAACCCAAGATTCTATTTTTGATATAAAATACAGGGTGCTCCATTTAAAATAAGAAAGAAAATGACAGGTTCGAGTTTCCGTTGACCCTGTATACAAGACAGAATATAATTGAAATTTAATAGGATACGGAGATATTGCATCATATTACAAAACTCTGTTTGGCAAAATACATTTTATTTCTTTAACGTACAACAAGCTACAGAGCGTTGATTTATCTACGATTTTCACATAAACGTGTCCATATCTTTTGAAGGATTCTATATAACGTGGCAAAACCTCATATCAAATATACAGGGGCTCCCATTTGAAAAATCATATGTTTGGTTTGTAACGGAGTTATGCAGCACTCTGTACAGTTCGATATAATTTCAAAATATGGACCTTCAACACATCTACTATTTTTGTTAATAACATTTTTTGATATCTCTCAAAATAACCCATATACTGAAGTTTGTCGTAAGGTTGGTACACCCTGTATGAACAAATGGACACCGCTGCTCAAAATTACAAATTCAAGCCTTCTTTTAAAGGTGTGTCGAATTCGTGACACTCGGTAGAAGAAATATGTTCGTTAGCCTCGGGTGTTGATTATGTATTACCTAGATTTGTTTCTAAATTCTCGGATTTCATATAAAAATACAAGTAATGACAGATAAGGTTAGTATGAGGGAAAGTGTGAATAGGTTTTTATTTTTTAAATTAGATTCAATAACATAAATTTCATTATTTTTAGTAAAAGTGATGAGGAAATCGAGTCTATTTTTGAAAGAGTTAATGGGATTGGACGAGAATTAACTGTGCTTTCTTCCGTCTTCTTTATGAATTACGAGTTTCATAAATCAGATTTTGGTGTGACATTTTTTGGTAATATTTTCCAGCGTTTTGTCAACTTTCTAGCCTGGTACAGTAACATTTGTTAAATCGGCAACAGAAATACATTATATGTAAACATTCCAACTGTCTAATTGTAACGGTTCATGAAACAGTCTGGTAGCAGACATACGGACAGCGAAGTCTTAGTAATAGTGTCCGTTTTTTATCCTTTATAATCCCAAATTTGAGTGAAACTGTGCCCAATGTGACGCCTATGTATTAGTTATTTTCTTATTTACGCGCCAATTGAAGCAAAATGCAATAAAAATTGTAAAATTTATTACGAATACGTGCAGTTTTCTCGATAGATAATAATAATTACGACTTAAATTGAGGTTAGACATATGAAGAAATAAATTAGACAGTTTTTTTTTAAATATCTTGTAAGAAATATAAAACTGGAGGTGTGTGTATTCAGACATTTACTGATTTTATTAACTGCATGATTATTTTCAATTTTTTACTCTAAAAATAATCAAAGAAAAAAATTATATTTCCATTTTTTTTTTTTTTAATAAATAATAATAAAGTTAATATTTTACGAAGATGTATAGCAACGAATAATAAGTGTCAGTGTGAAGCTGGACGTCAAAAAAGTAAACCAAAGTTACGCAATAAATTAAAAGAAAAAGGTAGAACGTGTCGCAGGACACACGGTAGGAACTTTAGTTCCTTTTAAGCAAAAATAATGTAATACATCTGACGTTATAGATAAACAATTTGCATATTCCTCGGTGGTCGAGTAGTAAGCAAACCAGACTCTCACGCGGTAGACCCGGGTTCGATTCCCCGAGAAGAAGTTTTTTTTATTGTTAATTTTATTTTTAAATAATTATTCTGCTCGATATTAATAACGACAACAGGTAGACGTTTGAAATATTTAGCAGAATATTCATTATTATAGATAATGGTACGGTACCCTTCATGAGGAAGTCCGACTGGCAACATCTACTTATAACAGCATCGTATATTTAAAAAGGGAAATCGTAGCATTATACAAATTGGACATTCAAGAACTGTACGTTTACCACAAAATTAGTGGAAACATAAAATTGAATTTTTAATTTGAAGTTATATTACAGTTTATAGAAATTTTTATTTTCTAGATTTTTTCTTAAGTGGGTCGTAGAAAAAATATGCTGTTCGACTTGTGTGGATTGTCCATATCGCACTTGAACGATTGAAACTTCGTCCTCGTACGATATGGCCATCATATCCACACTAGTTGCACAAATTACTATTTCTATCAAAATATGCATTACATTTAAAAACAGCCTGCCAAATGTCGAATCAATTTATCCATCCATGTTAAAGTTATCGAATTAAAACATTCAAGTTTTCAAAATTTCAACACCCTGTATTTCGAAAAGTAAATGTGCTAGACCCCTTAATCCTCTTATCATTTTGTCCAATTTTACGAGAGAAATCTACATGCAAACGTTGTAATTACCCTTAACGTTCGAGATGCTTATACCATTTTTTGCGCGATCGTATTGAAATAAATTCCGAATAAAATAATTTAAATTTCTTCGAAATGAACGAAATGTCAAAAGTGACATTTATACTTCTCGATCAGTTTAAAATATATTTTGCATTTTGGTGAAATTGTTTTTATGCTATTTATTACCTTTCGACGTCTGAACGGTAAGTAAATCACTTACCGACGTGTTAAACTTAGAAACCAGTAAACACAACCTTCCGTCCTGACAACCGATGCTGTAAATAAACCAAAAAGATCAATCGCGCAAAAAAAATTATGGAAATAATAGTAAAAATTTATCCGAACAAATTCAAGTAGATCACCAGTACTGCGAATACCAGCTTTGCATAGAATTTCAATTGAGCATCGGTGGTTCAGTGGTAGAATGCTCGCCTTCCACGCGGGCGGCCGGGTTCGATTCCCGGCCGAAGCATATGAATCGCTGCTTCGTAAAAGAGAGAGAGACCTAGGAGAGAGCACACGCACGCAAGCAAGGCACATAACGAAGCAACGTAACGTATCGGTCAGATCTTTTGCGTCGCGACCCCCGGTCGCTCAAACATAACCTGACGTAAAGAACTAAAGTTCCAATAAATTATTTTGACATTGAAATTTTGTTTGGTTCTATAGTAGGCTAAGAATTTTTCAATATACATAATATGTAGATAACAATATCTCAATGAATTCGGAATTTTTTCAAGTTAAATTAAAATTTTTACGAATATCGGTTTTTAATTTGAGAAAGGAAGAAAAAAAACTGGCGCCTGTCTATATTCGAAAAACCTCGTCCGTCTTGGTTTTATCAACACTCGAGAAAATTTCAATAAATCCTTTCTAAAAATACTCTCTGAACACATATTATAGAAAATCCGTCTATAAACATTGCCTCCACACCGTGTGTTATTTTTAACTTGGACGTAAAATGAAGATTCACCATTTAGAATAGCGTGAAGAAGTTTATAATGTGTACTATTACAAATTTGGATTCACCCTGCGAAAAAATCCAATAATCTAAAGTGAGGTGACTTTGTTGACCACTCAAATCTCTCGCCCAATCAATCAAGATATATTTTCTGAGATATACCTATTTTTTTTTACCTTTAATTTGACTAGCTGTAAAAATTAAATTCACTTAGCTACGCCACTGCGGAATTAATTCCAGGTAGGTGGGTCCTTCAAGATCCCTCAGCTAAAATATTAGCTGAATATTCACATTATTATGGTTTGTACATTTTTTTTTTAATCAATGAGCTTTTTTTCTGAAAACCCACATACGTCAATTTAGAGTTACCTTTTTATTTTCTAAAATTCTGATGGCACCAGCTATTTTTCCAAAACCATAATTTCTCAATTTTCAATGTTATCCTTGACAAAAAGCTACAAGTTATAGCTCTGGCACACTTTTTGTCTTTCCCATATAACACCAATCCATATTTTTACCTATAACACTTGAAGTATTATTTGTAGACAAATGTACTCTATGCCAATCCATTTGGCGTTAAAATTACTAGACAGAGAAAAATTTTCGTCATATTTGCTGTTATATTTTTCGAGATACAGCGCGTCAAAGTCGACTTTTACTTTTCTTTATATATTTTAACTACCCTCAAATTTGACAACCTGTAAAAATCAAATTCCTTTGATTACGATGCTCTTGAATTATTTTCTGCTAGGTAGGTCCTTCAAGATCCTTCAACTAAAATTTCAGCTTTATATTTACATTATTACGGCTAGTACAATTTTTTAAATCAAGCCAACCTCATTTTAGAGTTACTTCTTTCCATATTTTCGTCTATAACACTTGAACCATTGTTTGTAGAGAAGAACTCTACATCTCAAACGATTTGGAATAAAAATTACTACAAAAAGACAACTTTTCGTCCCTTCTACAGATATATTTTTCGATATATAGCGTACCAAAGTTGCAGAATAAAAATATCACATACACATACTCTTCATTATTCTATAATTAAGAATTAAAATTCATAACTGTTTCTCTTGCTTCCAACTCTCTGTAAACACTGCCCGACATATTCGATTTACCACCCAACGTGCCATCAACAAAAAAAGTATTTTATTAAACCAATTAAAAAAACAAGAAAAAAGAATCTCTTAAGGATGGTGGAGGCTATAAATATTCAGCTATTTTTTAGTTGTGACACCTTGTATATCATTAATACAGGATGCGTCAGAAATACGTATGCAGTGCGTAATAAAACTGTCTAATTTCTAATTACTCTTGTATATTTTAAAACTAAAAAACATCTTCTTAAGTCTAAATATGAATTATAACAGTTAAATAAGTTCACATGACTTTCATCTACAAGAGGAAATAACCTGAATGTATACTGGGTCGTATTACGCACACACCCATCTGGCAACATTTCCTGCTTTTTCTAAGGTAAATACTTAGTTTTAACGTACAGGATTTTGGTCTGTGGTGATTTTATCCCGGGAGAGATCGTGCCTCGAAAAAAATTTCACCTCCCGTGGTTTACGGGGCTGATTTAAAGCCGTTTGGTAGCCTTGTGCTGCCCAGATGGTTTCACTGTCACCGATCACACCCACTTATATATACGTGTGGGTCGTCTTCTTTCTTGTATACACTGCCCGAGGAAGTTTTTTATTGAATTATTTTATAGGATTGAATGTAATTTTGTAAAATATTGATTGTATTTGACTGAGAATTGTTTATATTATAAACATTTTCAAAATAAGAGATTTACTTTGAAAGAATTTGAAATAAAATTAATACCAATAACTTTTTCTTTTTGGTATTTAATATTTATCTGCGGAAAAATTCCTAGTGGGCTGGATTTTTGTATACACCTTTATTACAGTGTTGTAATGAATGTGTGAAAAATCGACAACGATATCGTGCCCGCTAAAAAAGGTATGAAGGTCAAAAGGTCACGAAAATCAGTTTTTCGCAAATATCTCGCGACCTATTGCTCGTAGGTCAATAGCAGCCATTATAAAAATTGTTCCTAGTAAAATTATCTACAAAAAATGTTTCTTGCATTTTTCTGTAATATAAATCGTTTTTGATCTTTTGACCTTCATAACACAGTAATGAAGGTGTATACAAAAATCCAGCTTACTAGCAATTTTTCGGCAGATTGGGGTTTAAAATGCCTTAAATCACTGGACTATTACTATGTTCTCTTTTCTACATGATATAAAGCAGCGTTGTCAGATCCACCGAAAAATACCCAAATCTCCAGATTGGCATATTTAAACGTGTTGTCGAGATTCAATATTTTTTTTAATGATAGATATTTCAAAATGTGACTCATTTCAAATGGAAAAAAACCAGTTGACTACAATAATGTGGGTGTTAATGATATAATTACGCGATGACTGTCACATTTTGCCAGAGGTAAAAACCTGTGAACAAATTAGTGAAGCATTGTTTACTGCATCATCACCGTTTTTTTGTTTATATATAAAAAAAGAATGAGTCATTTGTTTAAAATAATAGATTTGGTAATATCAACGAATATTAACAAGACAAGAAGGGTCACTCTCCGTCGGAACTTTCATGTCCAGCTTACACAAGCGCGCCTACGATTTCGACAAATTCCTGGAGCCGTGCACGTGCTCGTGCTTATACGAGGTTCATGCAAACCGCTAGCGATTAAAACGAATAAACGTTCACTTACCAGGGTGATTTAAAAACATCTAGCAATAATTGTTATTGTAACCTATTCCGCTTAGTGGGAATTACGCACAACCTCGGTTTTAGTGGGATTCTTCATGTTTATTTGTAAGATATTCTAATATAAAATGCATACAGGTCATTACATGTTGTTTCAAATCCGAGGCCATCAAAGAGTATCAACTTACCTAACAAAAATTGTGAGAATCGATACACAAACCATCATTTAACCAAATGAGTTGAAATATATGAATTTTGAAAGTTTTTCATATTATTATTATATATGCCGATTTTCAAAGATGTTTTAAGATATTTACTTTTATGTTAGGTTAGGTTAGGTTAGGTTAGGTTAGGTTAGGTTAGGTTAGGTTAGGTTTTATGTTAGGTTTCATTGATTGTTTCGAAGAATATCTATTTTTTATATCCCGGTTCGCAAATTTAATTGTAAAATAAATCCGCAGCCTAATATATAGGTTTAAAAAATATCTATGAGGAAACTCTTTACAAGGATGTGTAAACAGTAAATTTTCATATAATTTTCCAAGGGTCGCTCCAATGTTCTCGTACAACTAATTTTATTAAAATTATCAACAAAGATTATCTATTTCTAGTTGTTTAATATATTCTACAATATTACTAGGAGGTACATTCAGACCTTAATAGTTTTTAGAAGTCGAATATGCTTTATTCTCTAAAAATACAGCTGCTTCTTTTGGTAATGTCTTTTCATCATTATACTTTGTGCAAGCACTACAAGAGTGTTGCAGCAAACATTTCCTTAATAGATAGCCAGAAATGTAAACTATAGCATTGCCATCCGTACTTGAAAGATTTCTATAGTCGCATGTGAAAACTGTTAAAGAGCTATTATTTGTCAATATAGGTACATCGATATTTTTATATTCTTATAGCATATCAGGAGTTACATTGAGCCAAACTGTATTAATATCTTTAATACAATTGGCACCTTCAACTTCATTAAAATATTTGAGAGAAAATAATTTCTTGAATGCCCTACAAAATTGAATTGGGGTTGGATTTCTCGAGTTTCCGCAACAATTTCTTACCGGACCAAAAAAATTTTCAATGCAATTAAGGTTCCTTGTTAAAAGAAATGCATTTTAAGGTTTCCCATAGAGACAGAGCAGAGGCAATAGTAATTTTCCAGCCATTTATAAAATGCATAGTATTGCTTATACATTTTTCCACGTATGTTACCTTTCCACCATTCTGTTTGCAGAACCAAACACAAAACACTAACTACGTAAATGTTTATTTTATTTCTAGAGGAAAATTCGCTCACTCAAAAAGACAACTGGTATATTTCTTTACATATCCCTACGACGGACAACCTGTTTATGCATATCGCGCATCGCGCGTAGGAGACTTTCGGTGCTCTATACACAGTAGCATCCGATATTCGAGCGAGATAGGCATAACGAGGGGAGGAGCTTAGAGTGATCCTTCTTGTCTTGTTAATGTTCGTTGGTAATATTGTAGACACCTGTTTCTTTTCTCGGAAAAGTCAGTTGTTGCCAAATGTATTTATCTGTAAAAGTTATTCCCAATTTTTGTCGGCAACAATGTTAAATACCAATAATTGTTAAATCGAAAGCAGCGTACCTATATATTTTATTTTTTGCAGATTGTAATTTGTAATTTTTCAAAATTACCAATCTCGAATTTCTCCCAATAAATACGGCGTTATCTCGTATTAAAAGTTAAATGCAAAATAAGATAATTATTCCTTTGAAAGTACCAAACATTTTAATCTGGCAACGCTGCTTTCATATCAGATTGGTAGCTGGAACTGAAAACACGCTCTCTCTTTCAAGTAGTTTTGCTCACATTTTACTTGTGTAAATCGGATGGTTCGAATACACTTTTCGCGATCTGTATATTTTTCTCCGTTACTTCAAGGTACTTTTTCTTGTCCAATTTTCTTTGGTTATTTTCCAGAGTTTTTTCTTTTCTTATTAATTTATTCATTTCTAATTGTATACATTACAATGTGGGTATTATTTCCACAAATATAATAAGATTAAAAGAAATCTATTGTCTTCCGTTTGTTCAAATCCGGTCTCGATTGTTATCTGTCGGTTTTCTTTCCTTTGTTATCTCGTGGCATCGTGAGATAATAGTAAATTTACCTGTACCGAGGTAGTGCGTGATATGAATTTATTATTTACCCAGCCGACTTTCTTAAAACCATATATAAATATTGAAATAAACCTGTCTATTGTGTTGAAAAGTGAAAATCTTGATTGTTTCATTCAGAATTTAACTAATTTAAAGTAAAGTGGGTCTTGTGTAATTTTTAATAGGTTTTTAAATATTTTTAAATTGGAAATTCAACAGCCTTTAAATAACAACAAAGACGTTTTGTATTATATATACAATATGTTTCCAAATTTAAGAAGATAAAAGTCTTTACTCAAAGGTTTTGTCGCTAATGAGATACAGAGTGTTGATTTTTTTTAATAAACTATATATCTTTTAAAATAAGAGATGGTATAGTTTGTATCAGAGTATATCGTCATCGCTTTTGAAGGAATTGGTCACACAGTATGATAAAAAAAGGTAGAACGTGTCGCGGGACACACGGTAGGAACTTGATTTCCTTTTAAGCAAAAATTATGTAATACATCTGACGTTATAGATAAACAATTTGCACATTCCTCGGTGGTCGAGTAGTAAGCAAACCAGACTCTCACGCGGTAGACCCGGGTTCGATTCCCCGTGAAAAATTTTGTTTTTATTGTTAATTTTATTTTTAAATAATTATTCTGCTTGATATCAATAACGACAACAGGTAGACGTTTGAAATATTTAGCAGAATATTCATTATTATAGATAATGGTACGGTACCCTTCATGAGGAAGTCCGACTGGCAACATCTACTTATAACAGCATCGTATATTTAAAAAGGGGAACCGTAGCATTATACAAATTGGACATTCAAGAACTGTACGTATACCACAAAAAAGTTAGTGGAAACAAAATTGAATTGTTAAATTTTCAATTTGAAGTTATATTACAGTAATAGAAATTTTCATTTTCTAGATTTTTTCTCAAGTGGTTCGTAGAAAAATATGCTGTTCGACTCGTGTGGATTGTCCATATCGCACTTGAACGACTGAGCACTCCGCCTACGGCGTCGTGCTCAGACTTCGTCCTCGTGCGATATGGCCTTCATATCCACACTAGTTGCACAAACTACTATTTCTATCAAAATATACCCTTTTACATTTAAAAACAACCTGCCAAATGTCAAATCAATTTATCCATCCATTTTAAAGTTATCGAATTAAAACATTCAAGTTTTCAAAATTTAATCCCCATATCATTTTGTCCAATTTTACGAGAGGAATCTACATGCAAACGTTGTAATTACCCTTAACGTTCGAGATGCTTATACCATTTTTTGCGCGATCGTATTGAAATAAATTCCGAATAAAATAATTTAAATTTCTTCGAAATGAACGAAATGTCAAAAGTGACATTTATACTTCTCGATCAGTTTAAAATATATTTTGCATTTTGGTAAAATATATTTATTACTTTTCGACGTCTGAACGGTAAGTAAATCACTTACTAACGTGTTAAACTTAGAAACCAGCAAACACAACCGATGACTGTAAATAAACAAAAAAGATCAATCGCGCAAAAAAAATTATGGCGATAATAGTAAAAATTTATCCGAACAAATTCAAGTAGATCACCAGCACTGCGAATACCAGCTTTGCATAGAATTTTAATATAGCATCGGTGGTTCAGTGGTAGAATGCTCCCCTTCCACGCGGGCGGCCCGGGTTCGATTCCCGGCCGAAGCATATGAATCGCTGCTTCGTAAACGAGAGAGAGACTCAGTAGAGAGCACACACGCGCAAGCAAGGAACATAACGAAGCAACGTAACATAACGTAACGTAACGGTCAGATCTTTTGCTTCGCGACCCCCGGTCGCTCAAACATAACCTGACGTAAAGAACTAAAGTTCCAAAAATAGAATAAGAATGTTAAGTGGTAACAATTACATTATATTTTGAAAAAGAACTCTGTAATATTATTTTAACTTTCAGAGATCTAATAGAATTATAAAAATATCTCGAAATGTGTTTATCTTCGAATCTATTTTAGTAGTTAGAATCCCAGTTATAAATATATAGAAAACCTGTAAATGTACAAAATAAATTGATTTGGAGAAATTCATTGGCTTGTTGGAAAATTGGTTTTACTAGAATGTGTAAATGGGATTTTTAGGGATGTTCTCTATCTCTATTATATTGGGAGAAACATTTAGTAAAAAGAGTACAGTAACATTAATTAGTATCTTTTGTTTCAGGTAAGGCTTGATTTATCTCCAATTCCCAGGTTCGTAAGTACGATAATGATATAAGACATGTAAAATATTAATTCTGACATACATTATTATTTTTATACAGGACGGCTTTTTGAAAAATTCAACTATATGGATAGCGAAATAAAGGAACCTTAAGAGCTCCAAAGAGGAGCTACAAATGTATAAGTTAAAATCAACGAGGTAAAAGAGAGAGGAGAGAACATAACAGTATAAAGCATGTATAAAGAATCATCGACCAAAGTGGCTTCTCAATATGGCCGACTTCCGCGTAAAAAAACCAGAGGCGTACATGAAATTATTCAATTCGGAGGAAACAAAAAACTCTCATATACATCTTTGTAAGGTGGTACTTTTTGTTGTTAGAGAATTGATACCATGGATTTTGTTACTTTCAAAAATCTTATCTTATAACACTATTGTACAATTCAATATCAACTTGAATTTATACTAATACTCATAAATAACCTTTCTAATACTGAAAATCACTATTTTTTTAATGTGGATTTTCAATTTAACACTTCCCTCCTTTCTCTTTTACCTCGTTGGTTAAAATATCTACCAAACTAGTTCTGTGATTGGAATCATAGATATAAATGTGTATGGTTTTAACTATAGAACTACCGCACTAGTTCTGTGATTAAAACCATAGATATGAACGAATATGGGGGTCAACTTTGGTTTAGCTGAAATCAGCTATGGAAAAACTGTTGCCATGGCAGCCATTACAATGGTAACGGATACACAAAAACTTAAATCATATGGTGAGGAAATGCGTGGTTGCCAAGTTGACCCCACTTTCGTTTTTCCATAACTGATTTCAGCTAAACGAAAGTGGGGTCAACTTGGCAACCACGCATTTCCTCACCATATGATTTGGGTTTTTGTTTACTGATAATCACAACAATCGTTGCCATGACAACAGTTTTTCCATAACTGATTTCAGCTAAACGAAAGTTGAGCCGAATAGGGTTCTAACCACAGAACTATGGCCCTAGTTCTGTGGTTAGAACCATAGATATAGATGAATATTAAAATGAATAATAAGGAATATGACATTCGAGTTGATAAAGTGTTTCATGAAGTATGACAAATATCATGGAGGCTAACGGATTTGGTTGTTATTTGCTACATATCGAACTTTTACGTAAATAACTATTTTGTTTGGATAGAAAAGATTTAAAAGAATTACAGTGACATTTCGAACCGTTAACGAATCTTTTCTAAAAATAGCAAGGAAAAGTGCTTTCAGAATCGACAGAAGCTGGGTCATAAAAACAATTTAATCCAGTTTTAATTACCGGGAAGACTGTAACACGAAAAAAACTGTCGACATTCAACAGAATAGTGATTTAAACTTTCATTTGCAACGTCTGTTATCACTTGAAGACATTCTTATCTAAAAATAACCGCAAAGTTTCGTCTTTGAAAACTCATACGTTCGATATTATCTGTCTAATGTGACTTTCACGTACCCAAAAACAGTAAATGCCGAGATTGTTGTCATGTCTAATAACTGCCAGCGTGTAATTGAGGCTAATAGGAAAATTTAGCTGCCGTCTCGCCTGGTTGATCATTACAATCGCGGTTTGTTTGTGATGAAATTGTTTTAAGTGGGATCCACCTTAAGCCATACTATTCAGTAGCGCACTTTTTCATTCAACTCACCGCGTTCACAAAAATAAAGCCGAAACAAAAAACAATCAATTCCAGTGGCGTTACTGTTTTAATTAATTTTGTAAACTGAAAATGGGCTCGTAAATTGACAACTGTCAAATTCTTCTAGTCGACTTTCACTTTGTCCTCATCAACTTGGATAGTCAAGTAAGATTTAACAACAGAACGTACTTTGAATCTGGCAACAAGGGCTTCTGCCATTGGTTTAATTAAAGCGGTTTATTTAAATCTAAAAAAAAATTTAAAACTAAATTTCATACATATTTATAACTTTTTGAGATAAATACGTTATTCTTAACCCTCCTGATATGAATTCACTTGTTAATTCATACCCATGAAACTAGCCCATTGGAAAGAGCGAAACCCTTATGTAGCCCCTGCGCTACCTTTCAAAGTTGGTATTGGCCACTGTTACATGACACACCCTATATAGGTAGCGTTTTTCCAAACATGCCCTCAATTATAGAATTTATTCCATTTTGCTGTTCTACACTGTCTACTTGACTCTACAGTAAGAAAGCCACAGACAGTGTTAGTTCCTTTTTCAAGGAGGGGAAGGGTGATCAAAATTATGATCGCTGAAAAAACTTTTCAACTACAAATATTTAAGTTTTCGCTATAATGTTATAGTTTTATTGATATAGTTCGTGCCAACTTAATGGAGATATAAAACAAGGAATGCGTTAAATAATCTAATAACTGATGCATGGAACAGTAAAATCTTTTAAAGTCAATGAGGTGGACACAAACAGTGTTAAATTACAAATATATTTCCAAATCACAACTATATTAAGTGTGAACAGATTCTTATGACATCTACAGGGTGGTCCGTAAGTAACATAGAAGTACAGTACAATCTTCACTTCAAAATATTGCGATTTAAACTAACTAGCCTTAATAAAATGTTGATATTAAGAGAGATACAGGGTGTTCAACATGAAATTTTAATTTTCGTTTTTTACTATAACTTTTTGACGTATATGAACAAAAATTTGAGGTTGGGGTTATGAGAAATCATAATTTTGTATATATTTCGATGTATTTTGTAGAGGGCGCCACATAGGCCACGTATGCGGCATACATGTGCGCAAAACTTTTTTGCCTTTCACATTAGCGCTACTTTTGTAAAAAATAATTGAAGCCACATCATTACAACAAATAAAAGGTATACTTGTTAGTATCCCCAAATCTTAACGGTTTTAGAGATAATCACATTTTAGTGATTAACTGCATGATTATTATTCAATGAAATTACGTTCGAAAAATGTAGTGCGTACGATAATTATTTTTTTTAGTATTAAGGGGAATCTATCGGCAGCGATTTGACAAAATATCGAAGTATTTTTGGCAAAGAATTTTGAGGTAATGGATGTATTGAAAATTAAGAAAAAAATATATCATGTAGATTAATGTTGAACTTAGAGTTCTCATTGAATAAAAACTTTGAAATGCTAACCAAATTTTGTTGAAAAAAATACGAATCATGAGGTAATTACACATATTAAGCAAAGTTTGAGCCCTTGTAAAGAATTAAATATGGATTAAATGGAAAAACTAATTGATAAGAAGTCTAATTTGAAGCTTTATAAATACTATATAAAAATCTCAGAATCCTCAAATTACTTATGACCCTACAATTCCTTATTGAAATTCGGTTGCTACCACTAAAATATCGGATATAAATCCATCTCTCGCTTTTCTATCCTTCTATGACTGACATTGTCTCTCTGCTTCGGTAGTCGCGTGCCGTTCCATTGTTGATACAACGCTCGCCGGTCTCGGCGGTCTCCCAGTTCAGTACTGACGAAGCTTATAGAGTAGTACGTGAACCAAAATCCGCTTGAACCGCTTGGCTACCTACATGTTGCGGAGCTTTCATATTTCTAATAAAATTTTCGTTATGTGGACTTAAACGTGAGAACGTAGGGAAACAAAAAAATATACAAAGCATAATTGTGCAAGGTCGAATTTGGTAGATGCCCCTTAAGATGAACAGTATCAGGGTATAGTAGCAGTTAACATGAAAAATATGTATGGTACTTTTAATAAGAATAATAAATATCGTACACACATCTACATTTTTCGAAAGTAATTTCATTGTATGTACAATTACTTAAGGACCTCCCTGTATAATATTAATATAATGCAAATGCAACTGTGAAATTGTCTCAATAACTACTTCCCTAGTTATATGCCACGAAGGACATTGAAGTTATATGCCACGAAGGACATTGAGATACACTTTTAAGTAAACGGTATATCTACATTTATAACAAACAATTCCATTTTTGAGGATAACGTGTTGATGTGATTTCAGTATTATCTCCAGTCCAGACTTATGCTTTCAGAGCTTCAACCTTGTACTGACGAGAAATCGGTCTACAAGTGATATAGTCTCTTCGCCATAGTGTTGGTGCTAAATATCACTTTCAACTTAGAAGTGTAATTAAATGTCCTTCGGGGCATTTAGACAGGGAAGTAGTTGTTTCTACTTAGTGAAAAGCAAAAAATGACTATCATTGATAATAACAAACGGGCTTTTAGACATTTGTTCTAAGTTTAATATCTATTTACATACAGATAAAGTTAGCAAGGTTGATATCCTTATTTTTCACAACAATTTCCATTGTTATCTTATTTTTTTTTCTTATAACTAGACAAATATGTAGAAAAAAAATTAAATCGGCCAGTACGTTCACATACAATTATTCAATTGTGGACTGTAAGTACTAATGGTACCGGTTCTAAGTATGGATGTAACCTAAATATAGAGGCCATTCGAAGTACAGGAAATACATTCTGCAGTGTGATACTTCGAGCATATCAAGTGGTTCTGGTTTTAACGAGTTATTGGTTTATCAAATTGCGGGAAACAATACTATGTCTTAGATGTCTTAAGAGTGATAATAGACAAATAAATATACGAGGCTAAGAAAGAACATATTTTTTGCTGTTATTGGAAACGACTTTTATGAAATTTGCTATACAAATCGCGAAAGGGCTCTGTTTAAAATGTTGACTGCAAAGTTGGTGACATGTTTTATTGTATATACAGGGCTCGTAGAAAAGTGATAGAAAGTTAAATTTCACTTATGTCAACAAACAGGCTGGACTGTAAAAGAAGGGCTACGTATTAGTCCTTCAAAAACACAGATAATTTCGTTCACCAGAAGAAGGAAAAGGGAAGGACTTGGCCCTCTGACGCTTCAAGGTGAACCAATAGTATTGTCGGATGAAGTAAAATATCTTGAGGTTATCCTAGACCCAGGCTTAACTTGGAACTGACACCTTCAGCACGTGATCAAGAAAGCAGAGGTGACCTTCATGGTTGCCGCCAGACGCACTTACGGCACTAAATGGGGACTTAGACCCAGCATGGTACACTGGCTGTACAAAATGGTTGTCATTCCCAGGATCACATATGCATCTCTGGTATGGTGGCCAAAGACCAGACAATCCTCTGCTATGCTAAAACTAAGCAAGGTCCAAAGACTTGCATGCATTGGCATTACAGGGGCAATGAGGACCACTCCTACAGCGGTGCTGGAGACAATGCTAGACCTTCCTCCGCTACATTGTGTCATAATGTGCGAAACAAGGGCAGCACTAACCCGACTGGAAAAAGCATCAGACCATGACGTGGCACATGGGAGAGGACACACAGAGATAAGGCATGTGGATGATGACATTTTCAAAATGCCAACAGTCCACATGACCACCAGATATATCTTTCGCAAGAACTTCGGGATTGTCATCAATGATCTAAAGGAGCTTGAGGAAGAAAACGCACCACCACTTAGTAGAGCGAATGAACTGATCTGGTATACAGACGGATCAAAAAATGAACTCGGCACTGGAGCGGGCATATACAGCAAGACGAGCAAATATGAAGGAATCGTCTCGCTAGGAAAATACGCCTCTGTATTTCAAGCAGAGGTCTATGCAATACTTGCATGTGCAAGGGCAAATAATATGAGAGCCTACAACAACAGGCAGAGCAGGATCTACAGTGACAGTCAAGCTGCCCTTAAAGCACTTCAGAGCTATAGGGTGACATCTCGGCTAGTATGGGAATGCGGCGAATAACTTAGAAGACTGGCGACTCGGAACAGTGTAACACTGCACTGCAGTGCAGATGTTTTGCCAGAAATTCCTTTCTTGGTTAGTTCTTTTGTGATCAAAATTTTTGTTCTAAAATCAAAATGTCTCCTTTAAAAACAATAAATATTGTTTTAATAATAATCCATAACATATTTTAAATAAATTTCCATGATACAATCTCGTCTGTTTATTATAAACAATTTGATATTAATAGTAATGATTATTTTATATATCGTGCTTTATTATTATCATTTTTTTCCGTTACAATCTTTCAGTGAAATCTCTCGTCTATGTATATATATATATATAACAGGTGTTCTTGGCATTCTCTTTCTACATTCGTATCGGATAAATTGATATTAAAGTAACGCCCATTATATATTATTTTCATTCAATTTAATTTTAAATATGTTCATCGTGTAACCAATTAAAATTACTTCACATTCAACATAGGCTCGTTAAATACTTTTATATTTGAATGTAAATCAAAATTTAACACGTTAATTGACAGTTCCCAATTTTCATAGTTACAGGTCGAATCACAACGACCCAAACATGGTATTCGGAAGAGTCGAAAAAAAGGAGTTAAATGATTAACATTATTTGGGCTCCTAGCTATTTTTGAGGTCTTGTTTGTTTCCGAAATTTTCAGTTTACAAGAAATTAAAAAACATTTTTTACTTTATGGCCTCTATCTCAGCTGTTAATCAATACTTTTTCAATTTTTTTTTTGTTAAAAGGTTGTTTTTATATACATGTTATTATAATTATGGTCCAGTCAAAAATCATAATGAAAGAATTTTTAAAATATACAATATGTCCCTCCTAACTTTTTTATTATAAATTTTATGAAAAAAAGTTATTCTTCATAAAAAGTACTGCATTATCTAAAACATAGAATACAGTCATCAAATTTCAAATTTTTCGGTCGTATACGAGGTTTGTCCTAAAAATATGAGTTTTACCCAAGTGTAAAGTACCTTTAAATTTGACAATATCGAAAAATGTTTGGTTCTAACATTAATATGATGTTAAATTTATAACTTAGTGTTTGAGTGTATTTTATTATTTGAAAAATAAATGAATATGCACTTATTTCGCGTTTTAAATGCCAAATTATTAAAAAACATTGAAAACCTAAAGGACCTTTTCTTCCTAAAATTAATAATAAAGAAGTTTTCCATATGATTCCAACTTAGGGGGACAAAGGACACTTTTCCCCTATTTTAATAGGATCCCTAAATGTACAATGCATCATAGTCCACCATGTATAAGTATGGGGAAATCGTAAACAGCCTTTCAGTGTTACTTGGGCAATTGAGCCTGTTTGTCTGTTTAATGAATTGTGTAAATAGCTTTACGATGTTATGTTTGTCCTATATATATTTATGTAAAATTGCAACAGTAGTTAACAATAAAAGTATCTAATATATCGTCGAGAACCAGCAACTTAAATGCTATCTAACGGACAGAGAGTTACCATACAATGAGGTTAAGCCGTATATGGAAATGTCTTTACAAATAAAGAAAATGAGAGCTCTCTAAATTTAATAGTAGGTAGTCATTGACGATGGCTATTTTATGGGAATCTCTACTAAACACATTACCTACTCATGTTTAAGTTTTAATGGTATTTTCCTTTTGAGTAGCCGTCGGTTCTGTGTGAAGATATGGCGATGGGAAAATTCTGATTTTAATGTTGTAAAGTTGATATTAGAACAATAGTTGTTTTAAGTTTAACGATTTTGGATAAAAATCGTTCAACATAACACTGTATGCCAATCGGTATGGGTCATTTGAGACCAAAAGTACAATAAAATAATTAACAATACGGCTGATTTTTTATTTATAAGTACTTTAAAGTATGTAGATTAATATAAAAAAAAGTTTACCAGTCTATCGATTTCCCAAATTAGAAAAAAAATCAAAAAACTTATTTTTTTCGAAATTTTTCAATATTTTACGCTGGGAGGAAGGTGGAGGAGAATGAAAAATACCACCGTGTAGGGGAAGTATTTTGCAATAAAAAAGGTCTCATGCGTTTTTTTCGTCCGATCAATGGTTTGTCCGTAAAAAATTCGGTAAACTATATAAGTATATATAAGTATGTGTTTCTCTACCTTCCTCCCAGCCCGATATATTGAAAAATTTCGAAAAAAAAAGGTTTTTTATTTATTTTTTCTAATTTGGGAAATTGATAGACCTGTAAATTTTTTTATATTAATCTACATACTTGAAGATACTTATGAAAAAAATCAGCCGTATTGCTAATTACTTGTAGCTGTTACTCCTATCGTCTGGCCTACTGCTGCTGTTGTTATTCTTGATTTAGACTAAAATAATCTAAAACAGTCAGTCTACTAAAAATGATGATCATTAACACTGTAATTAAAGTGTAATTACACCAAAGGCAACTTGAAAAACATGTAAAACTTTCGAAAATACTTGAAATCATTCCATTCATGAATAAGTGTTAAAATGAATAACCTTGAAATTTTACAGCGGACATAATATTTTTTCAATAAGCACACGCAAATAATATTTCGATTGATCATACTTATTTAAGTGATTAGATCTTATTTACATAATAATAATTATAATCTTAACTGCATTCATAGATTTTTATTATGTCAATTTCTTTATAACTATTAAATTGTTATGTCCGATAACGTATCTACCTTGAAATTGTTTATTTAAGTTTAAACAATTTAAATGGACAATATCAGTGTTAGAATCTCGTGGAAGTGAACAAAAATAGGTTCTTGAATACCAAATAATTAAAAAACGCGGACAAGTTGAACAAGGTGCTGTAAATAATATGTTTTTGGTGGTATAGTCTGTTCATGAACTGATTTGTTTTGACTCATTGAGGATGTTTAAAAGTATTTTTGGATCGTGTCCAAATTGTGAGAAGTTGTTCATAATAATTATAAAGGGGGGTGTTTAATTATTGTTTTTCTAAAAGAAATACATCTGGTTTTTATTAAAAAAAAAATTAAACCTGTAATCTTCGTTGAAATTGATTCTTAAGCGTGGGAAAGACATTTTCACCTTGACAAATAAGAAGACAAAGTCGTCATGCCTTTAATGGTAGTTTCAAGTATTGAAGAATATCATTAATAATTTATTAATAATATTAAATACTGTGGAACGTATTGCCAAACATTTTTTACATACAAACGTCAAAAATATGTTCACTTTCTTAATTTGTATTAAATAATTACCATATCATTACAATTTTAATCATTGTCAGTTTTAATAATGATAATTGAGTGCGTCAAATTTTCCAAATAAGCCACTCGATGACTGTAACCACTGAAGTAATTTATATATACAGGGTGGTCCGTAAGTAATGGTACAAATTGGAATGGAAGATTCTTTGTTTAAAAATATTACAATCTGACGCAACTTCCTTTAATAAAATATTGATGATGAGGGTGGCAAAGTTGAAATGTCAAAAATGTTTTTTCTCGGTAAATTCGAAGATTTTGGATATAAAAACGTAAAAATTGGAAGATAGGGGGCTATGGGGCTATTCTTCAAAAAAGTTCTAATCTCTGTTGCCAACTATAAAAAAAGAATCATTTTTTTGCAAAATAACCTTTGAGAAATTCAGAATCAGTCTAATTGGCTGATAATATGGTATAATGCTCCATCCTGTATAAATCTATGGCAGTGTTCCCACCTTAATTATGAACATAATTCTCTACAATGTCTACAAATACAACGGCTTCGTTATGTATCTGATTTTATCGTTCCTTTTCAAAAAAAAAAACCACTAACGAGTAAGTTCCATTCAACTGGAACTCACAAGTTGATGATAACGTTGGATATTTTCAAAATCTGGGCTTAATTAAAAAAATCTTATGCAACGACGATTTGTTTCCACTATTTGGTTATTTTTAGACATCAAATAGAGTAAAATTATAAATTAGAAGTTACAGAAGCATTCAAAAAGTAGAGCTAGCCAGCCCGTGCGGCGTTGCCAAATTGTTAATGAAAATCCTAGAAACCAGGAAAAACAGTATACTTGCTGGAGATGAATTCCTATGATCGAAAATGCTATTAAAGCATCTGTTGATTTTTTTAACACTAAATTTACGTCAAATCTTTTTTTTTCAGAAATAGCAAAAGTAAGAGCGAGTTTATTTCAAATAAATGGAGTGAAGAAGGAACCTCTAGTGTTACCAGATCCAGACGGACCAGTCATGACACTCACAGAAAAAGTATATGTACCTGTAAAGGAACACCCAGATGTAAGTATCATTTCAAATTGAAAACTTGTCAAAACTGAGTAGAAACTCGTTCTGACTGCGCCATCTGTCAACAGAATGAATAATTACTAGTTTATTTTTTTTCTCATTTTTTGGGAATCAAACCACAATAATATTTTTTATTTTTTATTTCGACGTTTCGGTAGATTTCCAGCTACCGTTGTCAAGATTAACTAGTAACTATCTGACACAACGAAAAAAATATGACAACTAGACAACCAATAATATCTTGAACTTTAAGACTACAAAACTTTGTTGTCAAATTTTATTAAGGTCCATTCATAGTAGATCACATCCCTGGTAAAATGTTGAATAAAATATTTCATTTTATGACATTCTAACGACATGATAGTCTACTAGAAATGGAATCCAGTGAAGTGCACGTTCCAGGAACGGTTTTTATTGGGATAGCGCTTTTTTCCGCTTATTTTGGAAAAGTTGTTAATAAAACGCGTTTGTTGTTACTTTTTTGTGTATGATTATTTTTGTTTTCAAAATATGTATAACTCAATTTGGTGATTTTGTGTATTGAAGTGTGTATCGATTAACAACTATTCCAATGATAAATCATAAGAAAACCTGGATAAAAACTTACGATTCTATCCTGATAACGCAGCCATCATTATTTTCTCCGGGTATATTTGTAATCTCACATTTTGGTAACCTCTGTGTCTTCTGATTTGATACATATGGTTAGTAACCTTTGATCCCGCTTTGACTATACTATTTTTGCCTTAAATTCGTTTATAAACAATTTTTCTCTTTTATTTTTATTTCACAACAAAATAATTTATTTATTTTTCTCTGGAGGTGACCTAGTATTAGAGAATTATTACTAGAAAATGTTTAAAATATTCAGTCGAGCTAAGTTTGTTATTTAATTGGACTAATTAACAACATCTGTGTATATAATTACTATAAATTCTCGGTATTTGCAATAAACTTCCATTCGCAGTTTAAATGAATATCATTCAATTTGCATTTTCTATGAAGATATCACTAAATGATATCAAACCCGATCTTCCGGGTGTTAAACATCTTATAGCACAGTGAATAATTGCCGAAGTATTATAATCATTTACATCTTATAGTACAGTCAAAATATTATAATCATTTTTTTGTTTCAGTTCAATTTCGTTGGAAGGATTCTAGGACCACGAGGCATGACTGCCAAGCAACTAGAACAAGAAACTGGATGTAAAATAATGGTGCGAGGGAAGGGCTCGATGAGGGACAAAAAGAAGGTGTGTATTTTATTTCGGAGACTGAATATTAAAACGATTCTATTGTTATGTTTCTTTTATATAAAGGATGTCTCATTTAATAAACGCGTAAGAAACGATATTTTGGGGAAATTAATGAATTAGACTTTATATGCGCGGATGGGACAGTTACTTGGTGCTAAATCTGGGCTGTTTGGTGGATAACTTGCTAAATAAACGGTTGCTTCAGAAGAAAAGTGAAAAATTCCGTTAACTTGGTTCTATAAAATATAATTTGAGGTCATTAAATGATGTGACTTCCGAAAAATGCAAATGGACGTCGAAAAATATGTCACTTGTCGTCAAATCTGGAATCTGGTCTGCCAAATAAAGAGTTGTTTCAGAAAATTGGTTAAGAATAAGATTTTAGTACATCAAATTGTACATACAACTGAAAAATTTGATTTGGGTGTCGATAAATCTTGTCCATGCAAAGTATTTTTGATATTTGTGAATAGGAAGGCACTTGGTGCTAAATCTGGGCTATTATATGGATAAAAAAAAGTGAAAAAGTTGATTTGGGTGTCGATAAACCTTATCTATGCAAAGTAGTTTTGATATTCTTGGATAGGAAGGCACTTGGTGCTAAATCTGGGCTATAAAGTGGATAATCTGACAAATGAAGGTTTCTTAGGGATAATAATTGACTAATATCATTGCTATTATTGAGAATGAACCTCCTTTGCCAACCTAGACGCTTTCAAAAGTTTGAAACAACCAAAACTTCTTGTTTCTAGTTCTAATTCAAGCCCGGGTTAAAGACGATTAGCTTATTAGTTTATTAATAATTATGGTTCTCTCAAGAAATACTGTTTTATTTTCAAGTTACAATGACTAAAATAATATACTATTGTAGCTAGAAATTAATTGTTAACTTGGTCAGAATCGATCAAGTTGACAAAAATCTCGTAGGAGCTCTCGCTGATAGTGAATAGACACCCTGTAAAGGAAAATCAACATTCGGCCAGCCCCTGGACCTAAGTACACGCTTCGATGCGCGCGCACAATTATTATTTCTCTCTCCTTCAAGCTGTTTTTCTCATATTTTCCCTGTCGTACTTGTGTAATCAGGACGGTTCCATAAGATTTTTCGTGATCTGTAGATTTTGGGACGTTCCGAATAATTTTCTAATAAAAAATTCGTCAATTGTTAGATGGTGTGTATAATGAGGTTGTGTACGAGTGCTATAATGTATGTACGGTGTGTGGCTATAATCACGACTCGAATATCTGATGGAGTGTATAAATCTTTTGTTTGGGTCGTCACGATTTTTATGGTTGTTGCGTTGATAGGTCAGGGACCGAATGGTTTTCTTCTAATTTATAACGAATAACAATTTCCATGTTGATAACAATGCTAATGACAATTTTAAGGTATGTTGAATACAATTGAAAGAGGTTAAATGCTTTGTCTTTATTAAAGTAATTTTTACAAATGTGATAATAATTATAAAGAGCTTTAAAAATGGTTGTTTCATTTGGTGCCCAACGTTGGGCAAAATATCTAACAATTTAAAAATTTAATTTTGACAAATCTAATAAAATAGTGAATTTATGTAAGTACGTGGTTGGTATGGTATTCTAGACGTCTGCTATTACCGGTTATTTGGTTTTTAAACGAGGTCATAGTTTGTTTCCAATAAAAAAACGATATATGAACATATTTTTCTGTCGTTGCTTCGTATCTACAGGTTAGGAATTTATTATTTCCAATTTTCAATGCTATATAAATAATTTAAATGCGTAAATCGTAAAACTATAAAAATATATTGTTTAAATTTTATTATTTGTTGACCAATTACTTAAAAGCTGATAATTTTTAGTTCGATTGCTATTTTCTGTATCATAGAATGAAATAAAAACGGTCACAAAAAGGTAGAACGTGTCGCGGGACACACGGTAGGAACTTTAGTTCCTTTTAAGCAAAAATTATGTAATACATCTGACGTTATAGATAAACAAGACTCTTACGCGGTAGACCCGGGTTCGATTCCATGTGAAGAAGTTTTTTTTTATTGTTAATTTTATTTTAAATAATTATTCTGCTTGATATTAATAACGACAACAGGTAGACGTTTGAAATATTTAGCAGAATATTCATTATTATAGATAATGGTACGGTACCCTTCATGAGGGAGTCCGACTGGCAACATCTACTTATAACAGCATCGTATATTTAAAAAGGGAAACCGTAGCATTATACAAATTGGACAAGAACTGTACGTTTACCACAAAAAATTAGTGGAAACATAAAATTGAATGGTTAAATTTTCAATTTGAAGTTATATTACAGTTCATAGGAATTTTTATTTTCTAGATTTTTTCTTAAGTGGGTCGTAGAAAAAATATGCTGTTCGACTCGTGTGGATTGTCCATATCGCACTTGAACGATTGAGCACTCCGCCAACGGCGTCGTGCTCAAACTTCGTCCTCGTGCGATATGGCCATCATATCCACACTAGTTGCACAAACTACTATTTCTATCAAAATATGCCCTTTTACATTTAAAAACAACCTGCCAAATGTCAAATCAATTTATCCATCCATTTTAAAGTTTAAAGCAAGCAAGGCACATAACGAAGCAACGTAACATAACGTAACATAACGGTCAGATATTTTGCGTCGCGACCCCCGGTCGCTCAAACATAACCTGACCTAAAGAACTAAAGTTCCAATAAAGATTTTGTTGGATGAGGAAGTTGAATGAAAAAATATCTTTTGTAGTGTACTTTTCAATAGAGCTGGAAATTGCATTTGAAATAATTATTGGTGTAACTAGTGGAATAAATATTCTTTTTGCACGTGTCGCACAAAACATTTTTTCTACGCTCGAAATTAAATTAGGTATTAATAAAGAAATAAATTAGTTTGGTAAACATGGAATTGACCAAATTTTTTTTACATTTTTTCACGCGACATCAAGGAAATTTGGTGAGTACAAAATAAAAGTCGAAAAAATTTAAAAATATAAAGAAGAAAGGTATCTTAACTTTTTTATTATAATGAAAATTATTAGAGATATAACGTTTAGAATCAGGGAGGGGCTGATTAAAAAATCCTAAAAAATATCATCGGTAGAAGCAATTCAAAATTTGACAAAAGTGACAGCTATAAGTCGACAAAAAAAAGATGTCTCTAATTTTGTCTTTAATTTTGTGTTACAGGAAGATCAAAACAGAGGTAAACCGAATTGGGAACACCTTTCAGACGAACTTCACGTCCTTCTAACAGTAGAAGACACAGAAAACAGAGCCCAAGTTAAATTACAAAGGGCAGTAGAAGAGGTTAGAAAACTTTTGGTACCTGTAAGTATAATTTTTTTAACATGATAAATATTCAATAACAGTTTAAAAAAACACTTTACATAACCGACACTACACACCTACAATTCTTTATGCTTTTAAAATGAGTCACTGATGATCTTATTGTATTTATATTTTTATTTCTTACTGTACATTTTCTAGAAACAAAACTGGGTAACCAGATTTTTTTATTACAAAATTTCTGCGCCACTGAATTTAAATACGCATCTTCCGTTACCATTTTTGGTATAAATTTCTAATAATTAAAATAAATGTAATGTAATTTTTAAACATTTTAATTGAAAAGAATTGGTTGATAATATTTTTTTGAAAAAATTGTAACTTTTGTAAATAGTAACGCCATCTACATTCTAAACTGGCAACGCTGCTTTCATATCAGATTGGTAGCTGGAACTGAAGACACGCCCATCACTGACTACGAACAATTATTCTTCTCTCTCTTTCGAGTAGTTTTGCTCATACTTTCCTTGTCGTACTTGTGTAAATAGTATGGCTCGAATATACTTTTCGCGATCTGTATATACTTCCAGTTGACATACTTTTTCAAGGATTACTATATTTGTAGATGTTAGTAAATTGGTTAAGTTTAAATAGAAATCAAATTATTTAAATAAACGAATTTTAAATCAATATAAACATCCCCTGTTTATTTTTCAGCAAGCCGATGGAGAAGATGAACTGAAAAAAAGACAGTTGATGGAATTAGCTATAATAAATGGCACTTACAGAGATTCGACATCGAAAGCAGCATCTGTAGCAGGTAAATTGTTCATTTTAAACTTCATAACTTGTTAAATATCGATAATTTTAATTAAAAAATGTACCGCAAGGCTGGGGCTGCAATTCGTTGTCATGTCATCCGGTTCGTACCGTGTATAACGTACTTAATCGTATCACATTTTAATAAATTTGAAGTTACAGCAGCCTCAGTAAACTCTAGTTCCAATATGGTTGTAACTTGCAATATTTTTTGTCTTTTAAAGCAAATCTCACTGTCCTGGTCCGGTTCGTACCGTGTAAGAAGGAACTTATAAAAAAGTGATATCACCTCTGAGTAAAGATTGACTCCATTTTATCAAATTTACTCATTCAATGTTTTTTGAATTTTAAAGCAAATCTATTTAAATTTGTTATCATGCGGTCGTGGTG
>CAJUYG010000320.1:129027-152398 GCA_910591675.1 Galerucella calmariensis
TTTTTTTGTGCAAATGAGTGCTCATGAATGCTTATTAGTGCAATTTGCGCAGTAAAACCGATGGAACTTCGTATTAAAGACAACTTTAAATAAAAACAATATATAAAATTGATAAATATGTTATCACTTACTGACTATCACACGGTCTCTTTCCAACATCTTCATCCTCATCACTAGACTCACGCTTAACTTTAGCATCAAGAGCCATTAAATTAGTAGCATGTCCATTTACGATCCCACCTAAATTTCCGCTATTTCCTAAGCTGCCGCTTCCGCCGCCGCCGCTACCACCCCCGCCACCACCAGAAGGAGATTCCCTGCTACGCGGATTCATGTTGCTAGCGTCTCTAGAATCCGTCACCGGTCTCCTTTGGCTGTTATTTTCCACCTGATTAAATAAAAAAAATTTATTTAAATCTCTATGGAAAGCTTCTTCGCAGCTTAACTTACCGGTTGGTGGTACAACTGGTCGGGGTGATGTTTAGGTGCGTTGTGGGCGATGCGTTGTCGTTTATACGAAAATCCATCGGAACCCTCGTGGTATCCGGGTCGTTTATTAGCCGCCGACGTGGTGGATATGAGAGGCGGTGAACCGGGAAGTGTGCTGGTTGGAGATTGACCACTTCCCGAGCTGCCGCCGTCGCTACCGCCTCCGGGAGGCGTTAAAGTTTGCGGTTTTCGGCTAGGAATTAAAGAACTATAACAATAACGTATAGAACAAGAAAATTTGAAATATTTACTTGGGAGGACGTCTGATTTCCGGTGGTGCAGAGAGCTTCTTGGCGGCGTTGATTAACGGCCTAGAGCTACTAACGTGATTGCTGCCAAGACCGTTGGACAGATGACCGTTGGTCGATGAATGGACTGCCGGAATTGGCGATGGAGGCGCAATGGAGGGCTTCGGTTGGTACGGTTGAGACGGTTGCTTCATTAAACTGTCGCGCATGGATGGCATCTCCCTGCGCACTGGATGCACCGATGCTCTGCTCTGCTTAACTTTCACTTTACGTCCTATATCCGTTTGATTTGGTTTTATTTCTCTTGTGCTTTAAACAAAAATTAATAAAAATCTTCCCATTTTTTACATAATCAAAAATACACTTACCATTTATTTTTATATTTGTCTTCGGCTTCAGTCATTCGATTTCGGGTAACTTCGTAAACGTCATCGTTAGCATGGATTCGTATTTTGTGTGGGATGGAGCCGAGACCTTCTAAGGGGCCGCGCGGCGGTCCCACCTGTTTGATGCATTCGAAGCTTCCACCTTGACCTTCCATGTCGGCCGTACTCGACATGGAGAATCGGAAGGAGGTGCTACCCATGCTATGATGTATTGACGGAAATGATAGTTCCTAAAAATCGAGAATATTCTTCGTTAAACAAAGAATTTGTACCAAAAAAAAATTGGCAGATGATAATAATATACAGGGTGTTTTCAAATGCCACTTACAACGTTTGCATCTTAGAACACAAAAAAGACAGGAAGGAGCATTTACCAAATAAGTTTGCGTCCAAATAGAAGGTTGCAAATAGCGAATAGTCGGTTCCGTTTTGACAGTGGCGTACTGTTTGTATATGTATAGGGTATGGGATATGTAAAATTTTAAATTTTATATTTTTTGTGGTCTTGGTATAACAAGCTGCACAACTAACCATTATATGTCTTTTCACCTTAAACACTAATATTTACTCTAATAAACACTTAAAACTATAAGCTTATTCCCACCAAAAAAACTATATAAACAATCTACGTCAGTCATTGTCAACTTCACAAATTAGGGTGTTGCAAATGGCGACTTCCGTCGCATTTTCTTATACAGCTAATACCTATACCTATAATAACAATGCAGATAACTTCATTTTCATTTAGTTTGTTAATTTCAAGTTGAATCCTTGCTTTAATCACTTGTATATTATTATTATTAATGACAAGACTCCTTCCTGTCTGTTTTATGTTCTAAGGTTTGCATGCAGATTCCTCTCGCAAAATTGGACAAAATGATATAGGGATTAAGGGGTCCAGCACTTTTACTTTTCGAAATACAGGGTGTTGAAGTTTTGAAAAATTAAATGATTTAATTCGATAACTTTAAAATGGATGAATTGATTTGACATTTGGCAGGTTGTTGTTAAATGTAAAAAAGCATATTTTGATGGAAAAATATTTTTCAATTTTTGATCCAGTGGTGTAGATTTGGAAGAATATGCTACCTTTCCCTTCCCATTTTTTACGCCACTGACATTTGAAGCAATTTTTATTCAATTTTGTATTCCTCGATGGTTTTTACGTGAAAAACGAATAACCTTTACATATCAAAAAATTTGTAGTTTTCAAGATATTTAATAATTTCATGAAGTCTGCAAGATCACTTTTTAATAATTGATTTGGAAAAAAAATTCTCGTATTTTTTTATTAACTACCAAGTACTTATCATGGTCGTAGGGGCAGGGAGGGGCAATTCCCCCCCTGGAAGCGAAAGTAAATTGAATAACTTTTAAATTTCAATAAACAAAAAATTAAATCTAAAATATACATAAAGTTTTGGATAAATTTAGTTTAAACATAAGAAAAATGTTATTAGTTTTATTTAAGTATAATTAAAATCTCAAAGTTTTGTTTTCATTTTACTTTTCTTTTTATCCTAAAATTTTACATTTTGGACGACCATGAACCATGGTTTGCTCCCCTGTTATAAATCTTGGCTACGCCTTTGGTACTTATGGTTGGAATATTATGTAACAGGAACTAATTTATGAAACAGCAATGCATCTAAAACATTCGGAGAAGATTGTTGAAAATATTTGTCCAAACTTGTGATTTTATTAATAAAAGAATTAAGCAGCCAACAAATTACAAGAGATGTTCAAAATTTTGTCCATTTACATTTATATATAATTTGCAACATTTTCTCATCAAAAATCGCTTACCTTGGAAAGACTGGCGATTACCGGAAATAATTGCTGTAGCTGCATTAATTATTTTTATTTAATTTTTTTCAAATAAAATCACAAGTTTGGACAAATATTTTCAACAATCTTCTCCGAATGTTTTAGATGCATTGTTGTTTCATAAATTAGTTCCTTTTACATATTCCAACCATAAGTACTTAGTAGTTATTGAAAAAAATACAAAATTTTTTTTTTTCAAATTAATTATTGTTACGAACTCACTGATTCTGAAGCCGGTCCTGTCGCAAACTATGAATGCGACCTTTCTAGAAAGGTTCTTCAACAGGTAATGTTCGAGACTGTTCTCGAACAGCGTACAAGGCGGTGAATTCTAGAAGTTCTAGGAAAGTTCTAGAGATTCGAGGGACTATATATACGCGGGTTTTCGAGTGAGTCGAAGAGTTGTTCAGTATACAGTGAATCGTTAAACAGTTTCAGTATACAGTGAGTGAACAGAAAGTGAATATAAATAGTGTTGAAGATAAATTAGGACAATCATTATACCGAGTGTAAATAAATTAGTAGACATTAAGTAGTGTATAAAAATTAAGTTTATTATAGTGTCTAAGTTTTTCTTTAATAAATCAATAGTAATTAGCCATAGTGAGTGTATAATTTTATCCCACGTTAAAAAACTGTTTAAATAAATAAGAAAAACATTACATTATTAAAAAGTGATCTTGCAGACTTCCTGAAATCATTAAATATCTTAAAAACTACAAATTTTTTGATATGTAAAGGTTATTCGTTTTTCACGTGATAACCATTGAGGAATACAAAATTGAATAAAAATTGCTTCAAAGGTCAGTGGCGTGAAAAATAATATATATTATATATATATATATAAACATATTCTTCCAAATCTACACCACTGGATCAAAAATTGAAAAATATTTTCCCATCAAAATATGCCCTTTCACATTTAAAAACAACCTGCCAAATGTCAAATCAATTAATCCATACATTTTAAAGTTATCGAATTAAAACATTTAATTTTTCAAAACTTTAACACCCTGTATTTCGAAAAGAAAATGTGCTGGAACCCTTAATTCTTATATCATATTGTCCAATTTTACGAGAGGTATATTCATGCAAACGTTGTAAGTGTCATTTAAAAACACCCTGTATATAAAATGTTAGTTTTGGTATTTGACATTCTTAGGAAAAGCACCATGGGTCAGATACCCTTCTATAAGTATGTTATCTACAGGGGGAAACGTGAATTAAAACCAAAATTATTTTACCAAATAATAATGGAACTTTACAAACTATTACAGATAAGGTAGAAACTTGTGAAGTCGAAGAATTGTTCTTAAAAAGTAAATTGGTAGTTTTTTTTGACACTTACCCCATTTTCATTACCAAGAAACTTGATTGTTGGTTTGTTGTTGTAGAATTTGTTCTGAAATATATAAAAATATAACTAGCTTGTATATACACAATGTTATTACCAGTAAATAATAAATTAATAATTTTTCTCCTACTACTATCGAAAGCCGTCTTTTGTGCCTTGAAAAGCAATCTATGTATATATGTATACTGCAATCTGGAAACTGCTAAATACAAACAATGGCAATTAATTTTATTTTGTTGTGATCGTAGAAAAAATCTTGTGTGTATTTCGAGCAGAAAGTCCTTTGGTAGTCTCGACAGATTACCGCGCCTACTACTTTCTGCTCTTAATACACACTATTGTTTTCCTCTTTAAAAATCACACTATAAGTGTTACAGCTTCTGCGGTGTTTAAGTAAAGTTTACACGGGACGATTTTTACCGTTCTGACTGGTAAGGTAAGATATCCGACAGATAATCGGCCTGCATCAGTGGCGGCGTAGCAATGGGTTGGCACCTCTTTCTATTGAGCACCCTTCAAATAAAACGACGGACCGCCCCCTTCATTTACCCCGCCACTGGCTTGGGTACACTTGTCCTTGGTGTTTTCAATGTTTTTGTTTTATTTATTATTATATCAATATTTGGAATTCAACTGGGAAATAATTCTAGGTATTTTTTTATTATTTAAATACATATCAATTATTATTATTTTTAAATATAGATAGTACTTCAAGTACTTACTGTTATTTTGTTTGGAACGGTGTTTTACATTATTATAATATAAACGTCTTATCTCAGATTAATAAAACACAATATGTCAATTTTATTACGAAAATACCAAATATTATAAAAAAACAGAAATGGTTTTTGTCCATAACGTGTAGATTCCTTTAAAGCAAGGGCGTACTAGGGGGGGGGGGACAAACCGTGGTCAGTCAGGTTTCATCTTGATGTGTTTCCCCACCATAAATAATCAAATCCATATTTTTACAGTCTAGAACGTTCACAACGGGCTCCAAAGTTTCCTAATTAATATTTTTCTTTCATTATTAAAATAGTTATTCAAGAATGGGCTACTTTCATGGGTATGAATTAACAAGTGAATTCACATAAGGAGGGTTAAGAATAACATATTTTTCCATGATAACGATATTTATCTCAAAAAGTTTTAAAAATGTTTTTAGATTTAAATAAACCGCTTTAATTAAACCACTGGCAGAAGCCCTTGTTGCCAGTTTCAAAGTACGTTGTTAAATCCTACTTGACTACCCAAGTTGATTAGGACAAAGTGAAAGTCGACTAGAAGAATTTGACAGTTGTCAATTTACATCATCCACGTTCAGTTTTTAGTAGTTGTTTGTGTTATTTTATAGTAGAAAGTGTGCTTCTGTTTATTTACCTTTTAAAAGACATAAAACTAATAAAAAACACTACCACAAATACTTTAATAAAATCCGGAAATCAATAAACACACAAAACAATAAACCACATAAACAAAAGATTTAGGCACGCACTCAAAATCTTCTAAAAAGAAGAAGAATAAGCGATCCGGAACTAAACCGAGTTTCGAATTCTTCGGAATTCTAGGGTAACGCAATTTATGCGTGTGTGTTATATCACATGTTTTTCAAACAGCTCAACCTACATAGAGAACCTTTAATTTTCAATAAATAGGTAATACTAGAGATTCATTTTTTTTCCTTCTATTTTATAAGTGTAGGTACTTTTAATGTACTGTGGAATGTTTTTTCTTCAACGCTCACTACAGCATTGCCTCCTATATGTTGAAAGTGATTTTACAATTTAGTTTTTAATGGAACACACTATTTCTTCATAACTCCACTATATTAGTTTTCTAATAGAATTGACAATTGTTTCGGTATATCATTTTATATCATCTACTTTGAAAGCGTAATGTTCTTAAAATATATTTTTCCAAATTTGACTACGCGAGAGTTACCTTTTTAATAAGAGGCACCCGATTATGAGAGCATCATTTGAAAGAGTACGTTTTGACAGTACTTGTTTCTGTTTAACAGATGTAAAAGAAAAAAGATAACTAGTTTACTTAGAAAAGTTTTCCCTCCTGACAACAGCGCAAAATCTCCTTGTTTGTCATTGGCTCTAGCCTACCACAGGAATTCAAATTTAAATATTTTTTTTCATTTTTATTTGAAATCGTAGAGTGGCGATATTAGTTGCAAATACTTAGTTGAGACCCAATATATCTTGTGACATTTTCATTGAAATTCATGAAACGAGCCCATTGTAATAAAATTTAATTTTTTTGCTTCCCTCGCTGGGTACGCCCATGCTTCAAAGTTATAAATTTGACAACCATTTTTACAGTTTGAACTTGTATAAAAGGACTAGCCCTATTTCCCCGACCTCAAGTTGATGTCTAGAAAATTATACAATGCTTTGAATAAAATAAAAACCTTTTTGGAGCAGATGTTTTTGAGAATTTTCAAGTTTATATCCAACCAAATCCCTTTTCTGAATATCTGCAATGCCCCCATTCAGTAGAAGCGTTAGAAGGTACAGCTACCTGCCGACCTTGGGTACAACTCAAAGATCCCTGTATCAATTTCAAAAATTACATTCTCTCGCCTTCTATAAATTTTTGGTGATCACTTGTATAGTGCAAAGAATAAAAATTAATTTAATGTGTATTAAACACCAAGGAAAATTGAGCGTTTTTGAAGAAAAACAACAATTTTTATTCAACTTCCGGTTTTAATAACGCTTTCTATTTGTTATTGAAACGAACTTTCTTTCTCGATTCGTTAATATTTTACTTAAACAAATAAACAAGACTTTTTCTATTTAAAATTGCGTTACGTGTGTTATCTCACGACTCTCTTCAATACAGGGTAAATCATCCATGATATTTAGATTATTTCTTTATTAAAAGGAAGCTGGAAAAGTCAATGTGACAGTACTTTTTTTTATGCGCCTGTACCTCTCATGTTTATATTTTAATAATTAAAGTGTTTTTCCTTTTTGTATTAGTAATACAAATATAAGTATAGCAAAGTGATTCAATAAAAACTTAAACCACAAACCATATTATTACTATACACGTCACAATTTCTAATCTAACCACAAACAAAATATTATTTACTTTATATCGTCAGCTCTTGTGTAATCAGTTCCAAAATGGTGTGGGAATGCCTAGACAAACTCAATGAACTGGGCGAGAACAATATAGTCACCTTACTATGGATTCCAGGACACACTGGAATAGAAGGAAATGAAATTGCAGATGAACTAGCAAAGAGGGGGACAGAAATACCTTTCTGGGGGCCTGAACCCTTTTGCGGAATCAGCCCCAATGTAATATTGGAAGAAATAGGTAAAGCCGAGAAAAAGAGAAGATCTGACCTTTGGAAAGATCTAGTAGGGCTTATACAATCGAAGACTCTTCTGGGTGACTACAACCTGTTGAGATCAAATGAATGCACAAGTCAAAGTAGAACTGCGCTAAGAGTTTTAACAGGGATCCTAACAGGACATTGTCGCCTGAATGGGCACCTGGAAAAGCTTAAAATAGTGGAGGAAGAAGAAACCTCCATCCACATACTTTCCAACTGCATAGCACTTCAAAATCCTAGAGCACAGCACCTGGGAGATTACTGGATAGAAGAGGAACATTTATCTAAGTTGAAGCCTGCAGACATCCTAAAATTCCTCCGGGAAATAGGACTAAAGGAACTACTAGTTTCTGAGACTCTCCTCAGAAGTGTTAACCAGCTAAGTCCACTTTCAGGGCAAAATAACACCTTCATAAGATTAATAAATATCTATATTAAGCATCTAAGTTCTATTTTTCTGAAAACTAAATATTACATGATATGAACACCAGCTAAGTCCAACCTTCTGGTTTCTACCATGTAAAGACAGTCAAGTCCACAACAACCAAGCATTTGAATCGAAAAACTAGTGACACTCACTACTACCTTACAAATTAAAAAGATCCAAAGTACAAGAAGAATTGAGAGGTTGTATTCATGATGTAAAAGAAAATCTGAGTAAGAATAAGAACATAAAAAGATATGATATCAAAATTACCAATAAAAAATTTATTTGCAAAGTATAGATTATTACTACAAGAACTTGATTTTTTTTAATTGTTTAGAATGGTTTTTACAGCTCAGGTTATTGAATTTGAAAATTTGTTTGTGATATAATAGACATGACGACACTAAGAATTTCAATATAATATTTTATTTGGGATTAAACTGTTTGAATTAGTTATCTACTTTGCTTTACGATATCTTTCTAGCTTTCAACAATTCTACCAACACAAAAATAATATTTTTCATAGAATCTTGTGAACCTATTTACTTTTATTGTCTCCTTTTTACCAAAGAGATGTCTTATTTCCAAGAGCAAGTAAGATTAAGTAAGCTGGACCTAAAAAGAATGCGAAAAGCTACTATTTAAGCACAGATCAATTTTTAATAAAAAATATGAAATAAATAAAATGTTCTGGATATAGAACACAATCTAACAACCTTTTTGAGATGATGAGAGTCCTAATAAAAAGTATAAGGCAGGGAAGAAAGAATATGAGTAAATCCTCAGTTCGTATAAGGTTTAGTCATACTAAAGAAACTCAAATCTCGAAAAAGACACCTAGTTCGTAAATTCAACATATTCCTATGACCTCAATTAAACCTCTAAATCAGAAAAACCTATAAATTGCAAGAGAGAAAACTTTGAAGGTTGACCTATCACATTTATTAAAAAAATTATTAAATATCAAGGTTAGGAGTGTTGCATTATAAATTTGAACAGTAATTATTTCAAACTTTTTGAAATTGATTATGTTTTCAATAATAAAAGTGTATTTTTAAAAAAAGAAAAATAAAAATCCAATACTATCTGTAATTTTAACTGTTCTGACAACACTGTCGAAACTGAATTCCAGTTTGACATCCAGCTGATTCTACGACGTTGCCAAATTGAATAGGATCCCCTTTCGTATTAAGCAGATCATAAGCGTTTACGTCAAAAGTGGATATATTTACAAATAAGTAACTTATTGTCTATTTTAAATCGAGTCACGTATTTTAACACTTCAAATAATAAAATCGACATTTTTTTTTCGATGGTGTAATACCACTACAATATTTTCCAATAATATGGATTTTGCATCATCTTAATAAAATTTAAGCAACCTACTTTCAGGTTTTCGTAGGTAAATTATTTAGCACCCACATTAAATTCTTGATTCAGTTTATGATGTCTAATTTTAGAAGTGCTTTAGCTAGGTTTGGCAACCCTACATGAATATAGAGCGTTTCGAAAATATGGGGAATACCTGTCTATAAAAGATACTTGGAAAACAAATTTGCCAGTTATACTTGACACAGACATCCGCTTTTAGAATATTTTAACTAGAATTTTTCCTTGAAATATAAATTTTACTCACATTTATCTAACTGGAATTTTCAAGTTATAGTTAGAACGGTTACATTTAGTCTTTACTTGTTATAATTCAAATTTTCGACAGGTAATGGCAACACACTTTTTACCAATCCGCTGTAAACGGATTTTAGATTTTATTTGTAAGAAACGCTAGGTAGGAGAGTATTATCTGGTTTTTCATTATTTAATTTGAAATAATATTAGGTAATTTTTTCGAAAAATATTTTTCAATATGTTGACGTGGCTAGGGCAGTATAAAAGAAAAAAAACGAGTTTTTGTTAATTAAATGACTGGCGAATTTTTTCACGACTTCATATTAACTAACAGAATAATCGAACAACATAATCACAATTTTGGAAACAAAATAATAGGTTAATAAGTCATCTGAATATGGCGACTGGTCAAAAGTGGAAGTCAACAGATTGCATTACTTATTGAAACAGGAAAATATAATTTTAAAAACTCACCTGATTTTTTAGATACTCCTCTATCGCACGTAAAGCAGAATCAGTCAATTTCACAAATATTAAGTCCCTATTTTCACCATAATTTTGTTGTGAAGATAAACCATACTGAACACCTGGACAGAGCGCCGCCATTGCTGTCCATTGGATTCCATCTCTTTCTCTCTTTAGCGCTGTTGTCAATCGGTTCCCTGCCCAAGGTTATTAGAAATGTACAGGGCGATACTTAAAACAAAAATACTTAATCATAATAAAATAAGTTTTTTCTATAAATTCTAATGAAAACAAATGAACAGTAGTTTCAAATAATTAAATTAATAAAACCACGTTTGTGAAGATTTTCATGATTATAATTCCATGTAAATTATTTTTAAGCTAACAAAAAACCATTTATTTGGTATGTCAATATTTTTGTACATCACATTTTTTATCTATTTATTAGCTTGAAAATATATGCCTGTTATGTGTTAATTCATAAATTTTAAATTTGAATTATCACAGACAGATGGAATCGCTTTGTATATTCCTTTAGGCAAGATGGTTAAGGGGGGATAAACGTTTGGGTCCGGTTTTCGTCACAAACCGAGAGCTGTAACCTGCAAGCAAATGTGAAATGTCAAAACAATACACGGGTTAAAATCAGGACTGCGTATATTATCAGTGCAGCCGTAATTTATTATTGATTGAGGAAAGCTTTATTTTCTACTTAAACCCAGCAAAGAAACAAAAATTGTCCAATTCAAATATTACTTTCAGTCATTTTTCTCCTTATCTTCTGACGATCACTAGTTGATTATTTATAATTATATTTTATTTATATTGAAATTATTTTCCTATTAGTTATGCAACTCTAAATACAAATTGAGTGCTTAAGATGTTGTCTAATACATCTATCAAATTTAGTTTTTATCAATTTCTCAAAGGTTTATGAGTTTATATTTATTATAATTACAGCTACCGTTATTTCTCAAACGTTATCAGAAACATTCTTTTACATTTCAAATGATGACATTATTATGCTGTGATATTTGAAATTTGAAGCATTTGAACGAGACTTAAAAATCAGAGATATTTTTCCTTTTTCCATTGGCAGCATTGAATAGGTATAGTGCGCAGACTCTTGTATATAATGCGCAGGCTTAAATTGTTTTTATCACGATCTCTTCCCTTCTATTGGGTAGCTTCGACAGTTCCGAAAAGTTCGCGTAATTTGCTACACTGTTCCTTGGTAAGTTTTAAGTTTCATAAATCTAAAGTTTTTTCATAATTTATGTGTCATCGGTGATTAAAAAATAAGTAATTCAATCGAGGTGGGTGTTATTCAAGTGCATTAGTTTAAATTTTGATATAAAAACTTGTAAATTTTATGTTTTTTAGATTTACCTCTTACGTAAATCTAAGTAGCCTTTGAACAACCCGGCCATTGATAGTTACTCATTAACTAACTATATTATTTTGTTATTGTATTAAAAATACATCTTGCCATTACGTATTTTTCCTAAATGTGTAATCGATAAATGTTAAAAACACCGTTTTAAGGATAATTTCAATACAAACCCTAGTAATAGTTACATAACACTTGAGTAGGTTGAACTTTACGTATGACTTTGACAGATAGTACTCGGCTGCCATTTTCCTAACGTTTTACTTCTTTTTAGGCTTATATTTAGCGAACCAAATAAAATATATAAAAATGTTTGCCTGTGCTAGACTGATCGCCCCTGCCACCAGAAGCGCAGTAAGTATTTCATAAATGTTTTAAAATTTCACTTAGAGCATGAATCATTATGTAACCTATGGAAGTTGAATGTTAGATTATCTTAATAAATTCTATAACTTGATGTATAATACCAATTTAACTACATAATTTGTTGATTTGTCTATGTAATACTCGAAAAAATAAGATCCTTTTCATATTATTTTGAATTTAAAGTATATTAGGTTTATGTAATACTTTTCAAGTTGGGAAGAATTTTGTACTTGTGGTTTTTTTATAATTCAACTTCTATTTATTTTACAATTAGTTATGCCATAAAAATTAGAATTACATGATATTCCTTTTTCTACTAATGAATAATTTCAGCTTGTTGCCAACACAAAACAATACTTGAGGCCTCTGAGCAGTGTAGTTAATCAAAGTCAAATACAAGTACAGAATGTACAACAACATAAGCAACCAGCTCTCCTTCCCGCTATTCGCAGTTTCCAAACTACACCAGTAAGCAGAGACATTGATTCAGCCGCTAAGTTCATTGGTGCTGGTGCTGCCACAGTAGGAGTAGCAGGATCTGGTTCGTACAAAAAATTGATTCTGTGTTTGCTTAACTAATTGATAATTTGAAATATTTTCCAAAAATTCATTTATATTATGTAATCAAGTGTATATAACCTTTTAAAAGTTGATTCTTTCTAAATACTGTTGGGAGAATATTTCAAATTTAATGTTACTGTCTGCTTTTTTATCGTTTTATATATTTGGAAGTTGAAACGCAACAAAAGATGTTTTTATAGAATCCATTGGTCAATTTTTATTTTACTTATATAATTGAACTAATTTTGGATGATAATTTTAGGAATTGGAATCGGTGCTGTTTTTGGTTGTTTAATAATCGGATATGCTAGAAACCCCTCCCTTAAGCAACAATTATTTTCCTATGCTATCCTTGGATTTGCCCTTTCCGAAGCTATGGGTTTATTTTGCCTTATGATAGCTTTCTTAATGTTGTTTGCCCTTTAGAATGTCTAGTTTTAAGAAATAAATTAATATTTTAAAGTGATAATGGAATCATTTGTATTAAATTTTATTTAAAGTTGAATGTTTTTATTTTGATTACGATTACGATAATTATTTGTGCATGTTGTTTGTGTTATGGTAAGATGCTTTCTGATTAACAATAAAAGCTTTAATTTTAAATTTAACACACATTTTATTTCTAAAGTAATTTTGTATGGGATAATTACTTATCGGGTAAAGGTAGAAGGTAGAAAGTAATGAAGGGAAAGAACTGGAAGCAGTGGAGAAAGGGTTGGACAGCACATATTTGTACATCTTTATAGATTCATACAAAACATCAGATGTACTGGAGACATGTGCTAAAGCAGCAAACTCCTACTCTCCTGGTCAAAAGACCCTCGAGAGGACACAGTACCATAAGGATACAATCGGAATATTTAGGGATGAATCTACACTGTGGGCCGAAATAAAGGAGTAGGGGAGAGTTGGATAAAATGGGGTAGTCGGATAAGATGGGGTACCCCACTGGAAACATGGGCTATTTTAAAGTATCAAAGGGATCTTTCTAATCTCTCTAACCCAAGCTCATCATCTCAACAGGCTACTGTAGCTGCATTTGCAATTTTTCCTAAAGATATTAGACCAGTTCCGCATTTTCTAATTCGAAATCCTGTGAAGGTTGGGTAATGTGCTATAAGTGCAAACGATGGGCACATGAAGATGATGAGCAATACGAATGTGATTTTTGTATATAACGTCCGTAATATAAGAGTTTTGAAAACTTCAACAGTCCATTTGAGCTCGTTGCAAATGAAAACTGTTTTAGCTAAAATTGAACTAATATGCTTTTTCGGTAGATAAACTATCCAGAATACTTCAGTAAAAAGGAAATTTTCCGATATTACCGGATTCGCGAAATACCATTTTTTTATTGAATAACATTTTAACAAATAACACATTTATGAAAACAGTTTAGTAACTTTAAAACTTAAAGAAAAATATTATGAATGTGGCCACTTAACAGCCCAGAAAATCCGGTTGATTATTCAATTTGGGGAATTTTCGAACCAAATTTGTACGAGGGAGACAACAATTTGAAATAATCGAGCAGCTCAAAGAAAGAATGCAGTTTGTTTGGAACATTTTGAACAGGGTGCAATAAATGGGGCTATCAATTTATGGCGCAGACGACTTCAAGAAGTGGTGAAAATATTTTTGCTTCCAAATTCACAGTCATGTTGAGGACATGTTGGGTTATTAGCACTGCAAAAAGAAAATTAATCGCCCAAAAAACAAAAAAATATTTTCAATTAAACTTTATTTCGACCCACAGTGTATGTCGGTTGTGCCTGGAAGAGGGGGAGATATAGAGTGCCTAGGGGAAGAATGGGGACTTGAAGCCTCTGACTGGTGGTGCTAAATTGAACAATCGCCCAAGGAATGTTTTTTTTTATTGAATGGGTTTGTTAGATTTTTATTTTCAGCTTAAAATATTATACTGTGAGTAAAATATATATATTTTTTGATTACAGGTGCTGGTATTGGAACAGTATTTGGTTCCCTTATCATTGGTTACGCAAGAAACCCCAGCCTAAAACAACAACTTTTCTCATACGCCATCTTGGGTTTCGCCTTGTCTGAAGCTATGGGTCTCTTCTGTCTTATGATGGCGTTCTTGTTATTGTTCGCCTTCTAAGTTATCGCCTGTATTGGCAAAACGTCATCTATTCCACCATTTCGTTACATAACTACTCATTTTACTTGAAAATTCAATAGGACTTTGATTTATATAAAAAAAAAAGTGCGCGCTCTACATGAATACGTGATCCAATTTTTTCAATACATAAACTCTACTTACTATCGAGAGAATTTGGGCTTACTTTCTTTTTATTTAAGAAATTGGCATGTATTTGTTTACGAGAATGTTTTCTAGGAAAATGAAAGCAGTAAAATAATTACCTATTGTACATTGTTAGAAATTTTATTATACAATCCTTTTAGTCCTTTTAAGCGATTTTTTTTCTCTTTTTTTTTTATTATAAAACACCAGAGCTGTTAACGATTATTTTTAAGGTTAATAAATTGTTTTCATTTTATTTATACTTTTTACTGGTGAAGAAAATTATAGGAAGCAATAAATAATATTGAAAAAGTTGATGGTTTACGAAATTTGTCTGTTTTTTTGTTCAAAAAAAAGGAGCAACAAACAAAAAACTTCCAATCAAGAAGCGCAACAGAATTGCAGGCTGTTTGGGAAATTGTCATACAAGTGCTACAAGGAAAATCTGGGAAAAACACTTGAAAGAGAGAGGAGAATAATAGTGCGTAGTCAACTGTTGCCAAATGTATTTATCTGTAAAAGTTATTCCCAATTTTTGTCGGCAACAATGTTAAATACCAATGATTGTTAAATCGAAAGCAATGTATAGATTTCATTTATTGCAGATTGTAATTTGTCCATTTATTTACTTGAACTATGTTATTTTATTCTTATCTGTATCAATCTCACTTATTTTTCAAAAGTCAATAATATTACCAATCTCGAATTTCTCCCAATAAATACGGCGTTATCCCGTATTAAAAGTTGAATGCAAAATAAGATAATTATTCCTTAGAAAGAACCAAACATTTTAAACTGGCAACGCTGCTTTCATAATAATACTCTATTGTTTGGGCGTATCAAAATTGTCGAATTTTGGTTTGCTGCTGGAGGTGAGGATGTCGCTATTGTCACAACTTTAACATTTCCGTGACTGGAAGACATGTATTGATTTTGATTTGTATAGTTTATTGACAGATGGCACCAAAATCTCAACTTTTACAATAAATAGGAAAATGAAGAGGAAAGGTTGGGGAATTTAGATATTAAGGAAATATTTTTAGTGAGCTACTGTCATCTCAAAAGTAGATCAGTGCAAGAGAAAGTGCATTCTACCACAAATAGGTTGCTTTTGACAGTTGAGATTGATTTGAATTTGAGAAGGAAGGAATCAGTTCAAATTTCTTTTACACCTTGTCAAAGCAATATTATCACCAGACTATATAAGGAGAGCTCCAATTTCTTGAAATTGGTAGGACGTTATTAATCAATACCTATCTGACGTCAGAAGGAACGTGAATTTTGAAAAAAAAAATGGGACTTTTTGTTGTTGAAAATTGCTTATTTCTTGAGAAAATTAAGGTAAGTGCTCATTTATAAATATTTAAGATGATAGTTTTTAAGAGTTGAGTAAAAAATGTAATACTTAACATACCGGCTGTCCCATTTAAAAAATATGTTGGGTCATGTAAAACAACCAAATTACAAATCTAAAATCTATTCAAATAGGCCTACTATCGTTTTATAGTAAGGTGACTATATTGTTCTCGCCTAGTTCATTGAGTTTGTCTAGGCATTCCCACACCATTTTGGAACTGATTACACAAGAGCTCAGTGCCTTGATGGCTGCCTGACTATCAGACATTATGATAATCCTTTGTCTACTGTGTCCTTTATCAATATTGAACTGGGCGCACTTTCTTATGGCGTGGATTTCCGCTTGAAAGATACTTGGGGTTTTTCCCAAGCTTTCAGAGTGTTTGGTTCCTGGCCCGAACATTCCTATCCCAGTTCCTTCTATTGCTTTTGAACCATCTGTGTACCATTGAATGGCATTCTTTCCAAGTCTGGTAATGGTATTTGGATCCCATTCCCATTCTTGTTGCTCAATTCCGTAATTAATTTCTTTGAAAAATTATACTTTTTCATCATACCGTCTTGTGGCATGTCCCAGGTTGTCTGATTTCTAAGAAGTGAGGAGGTGGTTTTTTTTAATGATTCCCTCTCTATTTAGTCTGTATCTTGTTCTTTCTGCAACGCTTTCCACCACCATATGTAGAGGGGTGAGGTTGAGAATCACTTCCATGGCTGCCGTTGGGCATGTTCTCATTGCTTCTGTAATATGTATATACAGGCCAGTCTTTGAATGGCTATGGCTCCATAAGTAATGATTGGTCTCACTATGGCAGTGTACATCCAGCTTAGGATTTTTGGGTTACAACCCCAGTTTCTTCCTGCTAGATTTCTGCACACCATTAGAGCCATTTTTGCCTTGTATGTAATCTCCTTTTCGTGTTTGTCCCACAGGAGTTTACTGTCTAGAGTTAAACCTAGATACTTGACTTCTTGTCTCCATTCAATCTCGATCCCATCAAGTTTTATGGTTTTTAGGTTGAGTTTTCTTTTCTTAGTGAAGGCTATCAAGATGGTTTTGGTGGGGTTGATGCTAAGTCCCACTTGCCTACACCAGCTATTTGTACAATATCACAAAGGGTGTTTTCGAATTTCCCCCAGGCTGTTATGACAATATCGTCGGCATATCCTTGGCAGGATATTCCGAGATCCGTCAAACCACACAGGAGTTCGTCAACCGTCAGACTCCACATTAATGGGGATGCTACTCCTCCCTGTGGGCATCCTCTGGTAGTGCAGATGGAGACAATATAATGTCTTTGCTCGTCCTCGTCTCTGCTACTCTTGTGGTGAGCAGTTCCGACATCCATTTGGATGCTGTGCTGTCTACACCACTATTAAACAGAAGTTATGCTCTTTTGACAGCCTCATGTGGAGTATTGTCAAAAGCTCCTTCTATGTCCAAAAATGCACATACTACAGTTTCTTGGTTGTCTAGAGCACCTCGGATATCGTCCGTCAGTTGTACCAGTGCAGTCTCCGTAGATCTGCCTGCCCGGTAAGCATGCTGACATGGGTGGAGAGGTAGTCTCTCTAGGATTTCCGTTCTAATATGGTTATCAATAGCCTTTTCCATCGTTTTGAGTACAAACGATGTTAGACTAATTGGTCTGAAGGATTTGGGGTTTGTTGTGACCTTTTTTCCAATTTTTGGAATGAACCAAATTACAAATCTAAAATACCTATATTCAAATAGGGCTACTATCGTTTTGTAATGATTTTCATGCATTAGTATAAAACTTTTTGGGAAACGCAGTATATAATAACAAATTATTGTAAGAGCCGTATTTATCTATCAGGATTTTCCCCCAAAAGTCATGTATTTGTTATTTGGTACCCCAACTTGAAAAGAATAATTTTCCTAATGGATATCTCAATATGCACCCATATCTATTTATTGTTGACTCATCCTGTAAGATAAAACCCCTCTTCTTGGGAGATTGTTTTTCAAACCACAAAACATACATAAATCAATTCTCCACCCTTTTATCATCCACCATCCCTGAATGGCCAGGATGATTCAATTGCATAAAATCGAATGCCAGTATTTGCGCAGTAGCAATAATGAAAATATCTGTTCTGGAATGTGAAAATTTTCAGATTCTTGTAATCATAGTGGAGTTTTCTACCCAATATACAACTACTGGTATAGATATTAAGTAGGAAATTACCGATTTTAGTGCCTTAATGTGAACGTGCCAAGAATAAGATGTTTTTTGATCTAATACGAGTGTTTGTTGGAATTTTTACGGTTTTTGCTTTGTTTGGAGGTGAGTATAAAAATGTTGGGGTAATGGCATTCTTGGAATTCCGTCAATTCTTGTTCGGATTTTCGTGTAGAAAAGGCACGGGCGTCAAATAATATTAATTTGTTATAAATAAGTAGGATAAAATGTTGCTTTTTTTAATATACTATGATTTATAAATCATGTGGTGTAATATAATAATTATAGTAGAGGTATCTATGTAAGTGTTTTTGAATAGCTTTTAATAGCAATCGAAAAGAAAAAGGTATATTTTGATAGAGATTAGGTACTACCCGAAACATGTTTTTGGATAAAATTAACCTAATTATAAAATTATCTTTCGAAAAATATGCTTAAAAATCCAGGTTTTTCAGAGAAAAATCCGGAAAAAACACTCTGTATAGATTTGTATTGCATTTATTGATTTAAACTTACGAAAATAGGACATATATATTTATCCAGATACCGATACGTATCTCTTACATCCTTAATGTGTTTCGATATTTGTTCTCATATTTCTATTAACGATTTTCATCCTCTCTTTTGCTCTGGATTAGGAAATAAGAAACACTTCTTAACCACACCCTGTATGTGATTTCCCTCATCATCTGATAGTGCAGCAGTTTAAAGGTCATATCTATGTAGTGCAGCAATGCGTAGGTATATAGATAAATATTGGACCAGTTTTCAATAAAATTGCCGGTAAGTTTGTTTACTTGGCATTTTTACAAAAAGGGAAAGGAGTTTAAGTACTTTATCCGACCTACATTTTCAACCTTGGCAATAAGCCATTATTCTAATCCTCAATCTGTGATTAATGTATACCTATACAAACCTAGTCATTTATCAAATATCTCTATAAAAGTTTATATTTCTTGTCTATACTTTAGCTACAGTTTTTTTAAGAGCAACTGTAGTATAATATGATGACTGTGTAGCTACCATTATATTAAATTTGACCGATTAGTTATGTTCCAATCTAGAATTTATAATATATTGTTTTCATGAAATAAAATGTCGCGGCTTATTTTTTATTACACGTTAGAACCAACCAAATCTATCAAAATGTAGAAACCCATAACAGGTACAAGCTTGTGCAGAGTTGCAAAACATTTTAAAAATTGGGAAGCCTATTTCCAAATACATGTCAGTGTGTAGCAGGCACTGCTTAGAAACATGGAGGTGATAATATATTCATTAATTTCAATGTAATATTTTGATATTCAGTGTTATTTAAAGATTTACATACCTGTTCTCGTTGCATCATGGGACGATTTCTGTCGCCAATGTTTTTAAAAATGTCCACCACGCCATAATTTTAACAAGCACCATCTCTCACTAAACACCTTTACCGCTCAAAATTGAATCAAATGGACAGACTGACAAACCATAGAGTTCCACTGACAGCTTTGACATATACTGCAGCGCCCACTATCTGAAAAATGTCCGCGATAGATAGGAAACTGTAATGAAAATGACAGTCCTTGGACCATAGATAAAAAAATACTGTTCTGGAACTACACTGACATTACTGAGTAGAGGGAAATTTAAATAATTCCGTACTTGAAAGAATTGATTCATTTAATAGCAAAAAATTTTATCTACCATGATAGTATATGAAATTTTTGTAATAGGTTAATTTATTTGTAAAAACGTCCAATAACCATGGCGTACGATGAAATATTAAAAAGGGATTTTATTTTAGTTGTACCTGGTTTTAAAGAAGTTAAAATCAAAGTTCCTCAGTCGGTTTTAAAAGGCCACGAAGTAGTTCTTCAATGTACATACGATTTGGAAGGTGACAAGCTTTATTCGTTAAAATGGTACCATAACTCAGCAGAATTTTACAGGTAAAAATGTATTACTTAATCACATATTTTATAGAAAACTGTTTTTTTAAACTTTTCTCCGTGCAATACGCGCTCCAGCAGCCAGAAGTTATTTCCTTATATTTCTCTCTACCAATTTTTGGTGCACCTGGTACACTAGCTATAAAAATATCATTGTACATACTCTTCAAATCATTCAGAGTTGATCACACAACCCATTAAAATATATAACAGATATAAAATCCCTCGTAAAATTTATTAGGTACTTTACGAGTTTCTATAACAGTCATAATAATATTAATTGGAACTCGTACTCGTTAAAATACTATGATTGTATATAATTTACGCGATTACGTGTAATTTATTAATAATCACGTAGGTATAACCAAAGAATACACCGATGAGCTGGTGTATTCTTTGGTATAACTATCTTTTGGTTACAATTTGACACCTTACTCGATCTAGCGGTGAGTGTTGAAAGTAGTTCTAAGCGTAACCACAGAGTACACCATGTAGATTGTGTACTCTATGGCGTAACACCCTCGAAGCGATTGTAGAAAACTCCGTTCATACATCACAATATGGTCACTCATAAATAAAAAAAATTTCTTTAGATACACTTTAACTGGCGACAATTCTGTGAAACCGTTTAAACTGAAAGGATTCCATGTGATACCAGACAAATCAAACGCTACACAGGTTTATTTAAAACATGCCACTAGAGCAATAAGTGGTCGATACAGCTGTGAGGTCACTGCAGATCAACCTAGCTTTTTCACCGACATGAAAACTGCTGAATTGGAGGTAAATATTTAATTAAAATAAGGAATTTGTAATATAACAATATAGACAGACCTGGTAGTTCAAGTCGGATACGGTACAAACGGATGCTCTCACTTTTTGACGTTTCAGACATTTTGAATTATTTTGATTCATGTTTCCACCGTATGTGAATTAGTCATAGAGTATCTCTATGGAATCAGTGGAGATGGGAGCATGCGCCTTTGACATATGTACACACTTTGTTTAAATTTTAGGTTGTAGACCCACCTGTAAGCGACCCATACATAAGCAACGTAAAATCAAGGTATAAAGTTGGGGAATATTTAAAAGCAATTTGTACATCCGACAAATCCGATCCAGCTGTGAACATGACTTGGTATGTAAACGGAAGACCAGTGGAAGGACCTCATGTGAAGAAATACAAAAAAACCATCGAAGGAAACTACATAAGGTGAGCTTCAATTAATAAAACACCGACAGTCGATAAAATATTTATTTCAGTTCCCATTCGACGATACAGTTTGCCGTAACCGAACAGTTATTCGACGAAGGTAAACTGAAACTTCGCTGTTCCACAAATATACACGACGTGTGGCATAGAAGTTGCGAAAAATCCATAGAACTGAAGATGGACGGGGAAGCTTACGCGCCTGCGTATCTACCTACTTCTAGTACTGAATTTTCGCACGAAAAATTTTGGTTGTACGTCGCTAGAGACGATCCCGAAGCTACACGTAAGTTGAAAAATAATCTCGAATCTTCACTGTTATTTAAAATCAATTCTGTTTCAGAAAGGACTGATGTCGGCTATAACAGTTCGACAAATTCGATACGATATAACGAAGCAATCATATTTGTTACAATTTTTGTTTGTTTAAGGTGATGTTTTTAGGTTAGGTGACGGGATATTTCTTCTTCCTAGCGTTTCAACATAAATATTTAAATCTTATAGTATCTAAGGTGTTCAATTTTGCTCAAATCTCCCGCTAATTTTTCTTAAATGCGCCGCGTTACCCTACAAATCAGGCCACCGCAAACATGCACGGTCAACTCAACCTTTAGATGTACCGACTGGATCTGTTTTTCGCAGCGCAAGAAACACACACGCGGATCAATCAGTCATGATGTCACTTCTGGACGCGAGAAGCGAGTTGCGTCTAGCCGGAGGATTTAATTTTTGAGCCCGCAGGCACGCATTACAGCACGAGTTTATCTTGAGGTGCGCATGCGTCCATACAGCTTTCAACCTTTGATTCGATGTGACTGAATGTGACGAGATTGGGCCAGTAGCTAGCATACTGAGCTCACAACCCTGAGGTCCTAGGTTCGAAGCCGGGTTTGAGCATGGGTTTTCTTTTAGTTTTTTATTTCTTATTTTCTGATATTTTCATACATAGTTACAATAATCTTCTCTTCCCCTTTCTCAAAAAAATATTTACAAAATAATAAGTAGGTAGTTATTTGGGTACAAGTGAGTGTTTTAAATGAAATGCGCATGCGTGCCTGCGGGCTCAAAAATTCAATCCTCTGGCTAGACTGAAGTCGAGAAGCGCTCCTTTTTCTGTCTTGTCTCAAATTTGGAACAATACGTAATGCGTTTATCAAGTGTTGTCGTCAAAAAGTCATCTCCAGTAAAATTTGGTTAAACCTTTCTTCATACCTGAAGCCGGTATAGGCAGTAGTTTTGCCACTTAAATGTTTGGCCTTAGGAAAAAGTGTTAAGCTGAGTTAAACAAGGGAAAATAGTCCTGGAAATACACCCAAGATCTTTCAATTTTCGTCATTATCCTTCTTCCCCTAGAGCTTCTTAACCTGAAACTTTTCAAGGTTAGATTAGAACACTTCGCAGCATTTTTGTACCTTCTCAATTCCACGGTTTAATAGGGCATGTCCACGACAGTTGACAAAATACCCCGGTGGTAAAACAACAGACACAATGAAAAATTATCAAACAACTATTAATCTATATTATATATTATTAAATATGCAAAACACGATTATAAATCAACATAACCTCACTATTAAGTACCATATGTTCCGAACGCTTTGTTTATAAGGCATGTCCACGTGACGTCACACACTATTTTGACAAGAGCCCGGTGGTAAAACAATGAACAAAGCGTTCAGAACACGTGGTACTAATAGAGAGGTTATGCTGATTCATAATGATAGATCGATAGTTTAGTTGATTTTGCTTCAGTGTACTTTTAAAGTTATTTTAATTGTTGAGCTTGCATATTTAATAATATAGGTTAATAGTTGTTTGATAACTATTGATCGTGTCTATTGTTTTACTACAGGGGTATTGTCAACTGTCAAGGACATGCCCTATTCCACTTAACTTTGACGAGAGCTTATTTTCCC